>CAXIWW010001037.1:225689-323189 GCA_964036315.1 Acanthosepion esculentum
CTTTGTAATCCATGAGCTATTACGCTTAATCCATAACCATTTTGCTGTCCTTTATGCTGTATTAGTTATGGTCCGAATCGCCTTTCTTTTGTTAGCACTTGCTAAGCCAATATCAGCTAGGGCTGTTGCGCGACTTCAAGCAGGTGCTGTTAACCCCGCAAACAGAAAAATTTATGTAGGATAATACGATCGAAGCAAGGATAACAAAGGCGAGGGTTTTAAAATGTAAGCCAAATTTTATTCAACAATTTGGCAAAAGTATGTACAGGTATTGTTTTGAGTAATCCGATATGAAGTCGGGGAGTGTCAATTGAAAGATCGCCTTGTTTCAGGGCAGCAGACCAGAGGCAGTGCTGAGGTGGCCTGTTCGTCCTTGGCTCAAGATATCGTTATCCAGGGTATTGACGTCTGTTCTGCACAATGTGTCTCCGACAGTATTGTTCTTTTCCTTTGACGTGTCTGATGTCCGTCGTAAAACTGTGAAATGTAGTCGAGGTGACGTGTTTCACGGGATGTATACTTGTTTGCGCTGATATTCATCGCGTTGGTCAGCGGTTTGTGATCCGTGAAAATTGTGATGTCGGAAATGACGGATGGACAGGTAGATAGCCAGGAGTTCTCGTGAGAAGGTGCTGTATCTTTGGGCTGAGGAGAGTTTAGCCGAGAAAAAAAGCTATCGGCTTTCTCTCCATGTTCACTTGCTGCTCCACTACTGCTCCTATTCCAACGTCGGAAGCGTCTGTCATGAGGAAGATCCTCGTTTCCGGGTCGTTTTCGATGAATGAGAGTTTTGTGAAGTTTATCAGCGCTGTCTTTGCCGTTTCGAAAGCCCGCAAGGATTCTTCTTCTAGTGTAATTTGCTTGTTCTTTCGCTCTATGAGGTTTGTCAACGGGGAAAGAATTGTCGAGGAGTCGGGTTTGAACCTGCGGTAAAAATTTATCATGCCGATAAATCGCCTGATTTGTTTTGTGAGTGTAGGCGTAGGGAAATTTCTTATTGCGTAGATTTTCTCGGGTAATGGTGTGATTCCATTTGCGTCGATGTGATGACCTAAGAAATTCACCTCAGATGCCCCGAAAGTGCATTTGTTGATGTTCTAGCCGGAGTCCATAATGTGCTAACCTTTGGAAGACTTCGTTTGTGAACGTTCTCATCCGTGCTAGCTACTAGGATGTCGTCGATGTAAGCATATGCGTGCGTTAGGCCGCGCAGTACCTCGTCCATGAAGCGTTGAAAGGTTTGTGCTGCGTTCCTCAGGCCAAAGGGCATCTTGACGTATTCGAAAAGGCCGAAGGGAGTGGTTACAACGGTTTTTGGTTTGTCCTCCGGAGCTATTGATGGTAAGCCTTCGTTAGATCTATTTTTAAAAAGTTGCGAGTGCCCTGTAACCATGAGGCGAAATCATATATATAAGGGACTGGATATCGATCGGGTATGGTTGTGGCGTTCAATCTTCTGTAATCGACGCATACACTAAAGTCCGTGCTTCCAGGTTTAGGCACAAGATGTAGGGGTGAGGCGTATGGGCTATCAGAAGGTCTTATGAATCCGTCCTCCAGCATATTGTTGAATTCCTTTTTGGCGTATTCAAGCTCATGAGGAGGGAGTTATCGTGGGTGGGAAAATGTTGGCTGTCCACTGGTCTTTATATGGTGCTGCGTTTGGTGTTTTGCAGGACTGGTGCCCGCAAGTGGATGAATGATGTCTGGGTATCTATTCAAGATCTCGACGTATTCTCATCCGTGGCAAGTTGTTACACTGATTCCAGTAGTGTTGTGTCAAGAGAGGGTGCCTTTAACAGAAATGTCGGTGGTGTTGTCTAAGGTCCTCGTGTTCATGTGCACAGCTAGGTCATAGTGGGCCAGGAAATCTGCTCCAAGTATTGGCGTTTTTACATCTGCCTGGGTGAAAGTCCAGGTAAAATCATGCTGCATGCCGATGTTAAGAGTCAGTGTCTTGGTTCCATATGTCTCTATTGTCAAGCCGTTTGCCGCCTGGAGCTTACACAGGGTCGCCATTTGGTCTTGTTCTCTGGGGGTATCACGTTGATTACCGCGCCTGTATCCACTAAAAACTTTATGTGGTTTTGTCTGTCCCGTATGTAAAAAAGGCGGCTTCGTGTGTTTTTGCGGCGGGTTCTGCCGCTCCTACCCGCCGGTTGTTTAGTTTCCCAAATTTGTCTTGGAGCTGTATTTGCAGGGCGCCGAGCAGTGTTTTGCCCTGGCACTGAATCTTTGGTGGTACCAGCATAATTCTGGGTCGATTCGTTGATCCCTGCTGGTACTTCGTATTCTCCGTCGCCAATTGTTGGCCGTTGGTTTCGGGTCTCTTGGTTTGCGGGAGAGGAGTATACAGATGTCTTGTAGTTGCTGTTGCAGGTCAGTTACTGCTTTTTGTAATCCTTCGTTTTTGGTTAGTGTGTCGTCTGGGTTCTGCACAGCACACCTTGGTCCAGTTTTGCTGCGATGTGGTCGGCGGAGTCTGATAACTGGTCCAGTGGTGTGTTTTCTGCGATTGGCGCCAATATCTGCGTTATTGTGGTAGGTAGCTTGTCCATCCACAGTTCGCGTAGGATGTATTCAGCCATTGAATGCTTTCCCAGTCGGTTTCTCATGAAGTGTAGAAGCTGTGAGGGTGTTCTGTCACCCCTGGTAAAGTGGGTGAAAAGTTCCCGGAGTAGCTCATCGTCCGAACGGCCGGTGCGTTTAAGGATTGCGTCCTTTAGATCGGGTACTTTTTCCAGAATGTTGACCACTTTGTCAACCACTGAAGGTGGCAAGACTTGCACCACATTGGCAAATTTGGTTTGTTGTCATGTTATCCTCCGTACTGAGAAGATCGCTTCCAACTGCAGAAGAGGTCATGGTCCTGCAACACACCACTTTGGCCCTTACCTGGACTAGACGGCTAGTCAGGTCAAGTCCTAACATCTACTCCCAAACACACTTTAAAAAAAACAAAAAAAACACCATCTATCAAAATAAAACACTTAAGCTCCAAATTTCTATAAGTAACTAAACAGTAGATGTTAGAAGGCGCTGGCTGAGGGTCAATTGTCAATTTTGAGACCCATAGGCCCAGACATGGCTGCAAACCATCCACTTGTGCACTGATGTTATGGGGTGGTGAACAAAGTGATGTGACAGGTGCTCTGGGTCTCTCACGCTGATGAGTATACTGATTGTGTAGTCCCTGATCCATCAAGGCGATAGGGTTTCCCCCTTGACAGATCCCAATTGCGGGCTCCGACATGGATAGGTAGGTGGGGAGCACAGTCAAAAAATCAGATGACACATTTAAATGGAAAACAAACACAAACAAAACCCCTCAGGCAAATTAATTTCGAATAAATCCATTAAGAGACCACATATGGATTCCAACTCTGAGGAGGACCATAACATTATGGAAAACTTTCCCAGATTCATAATATTAGAATCTATGGAAGAGACTCCATTGACCAAATTATCCCCTTTTCTGATACAGAAAGTAATATCCTCCAATGTTCCCGCTAAAACAGTAAAGAGCATTCAAAACGGAACACTACTAATAGAGGTAGAGAACAAGAAACATGCCACCTCCCTCCTGAAAATGACCAACTTTCATAATGTAATTCCATCAGTTCCTAAGGTCCTGACGCGACGTAATGTCTTCTTGTGGTGTGGAAAACTGGTGCGTCATGTTCCTGTGTGTGGGTGGCTTTGTGTTGCTGCATCATTTGTAAAACGCAGGACAGTATTGATCATGTCTGTTTGGGACGACGAAATGACAGATGTTCCCCTTAAGAACATGATTGAGGACATAGTGGAAAGAATATGCCAGAATGACCCTGCACACAGTAAGTGGCACACAAGCGGACACGCCTATGAGGTATGGGGCGATGCAAGTTCTCTCGCCACAGGGGTTTCGTTGGAGGTTGACGGAGGCGTTGTAGAAGATGCATGTTGGCTGCGACCTGTGAAGGACGCCCAACATATTAACTTATCAGAATTGGATGCTATTCTGAAGGGCATCAATTTAGCATTACAGTGGGGCGCAATGGAACTACACCTCTTCACGGACTCCGCGTGTGTAAGCTTTCCGCTATGTGCTCAATCATGTTCATGCCTGCACCGGTGGGTATCAAACATGCTCACTGGCAAAGCCAGAATATGAACTAAGGCAGCAAGTGAGATGCTGATCCGGAGGCGTTTGAGTACTCTTGAAAAGCTGATTCAAGAGTATAACTTATTGATCACGATAAGTTTAGTAATGTCGAGTGAGAATCGAGCGGATAAGCTTACCCGAGTACCGCAACGGTGGTATGATGTGATAAAGAAGGAAACCGAACCAACCCACTGGATATGCGCTTCCATGGTGAACAAGACCTCTTCTGATCAGATACGTGCCATACACTGCCAGAGTGGACATCCTGGCGTCAGGCGAATGCTGTATTTTGTGAGACGAATTTACCCTACGACATCCAAGGCAGTGGTCAGAAAATGTAAAGAATGCCAGTCAATTGACCCAGCCTCCAGTCGTTGGCCTCGTGGCAACCTAAGTGTGACTGAAATCTGGACCCGCTTACGAATGGACATTACACATTACGGTGGTCAACACTACCTTACCTTAATTGATTGTGGCCCTAGTAGATTTGCGATATGGCGACGCCTGCTTCCGCAAGACTTGAGAAGCATCATTCGGCAGTTAGAAAGTATTTTTTTTTTAACGACGCCCACCATCAGAAATCCTGACCAACAATGATACTACATTTCGCAGTAACATTAAAGATTAACTTTAAAGATTTCTTGGATGACTGGGGAGTCCAACTTCGTTTTTGCTGCGCCTATGTTCCTGCAGGAAACAGTATAGTGGAAAGATGTCATCGGAGCATAAAGCGAATTGCAGCAAGAAAGCAGTGTTCGATAATGGAGGCAGTATAAGCTGGCAAAAAAGAAAATTAATTACCAAACAAAAGGGCATGTATTCCACATGACATGTTGAAGATGGAATATTTGAATTAAACAAAAAAAACAAAAAACCCAAGTCTGACGCAGGAGTCGCAATTATACGTACTTTGATATGCAAAATACTGGAGATTGTCTCTCAGCTGTCGACGAATGGAAAAAATGTTCGCCCAATAAAAGCAGTTGGTGTTCTCGAATCTGGGAATTCGGCAATTTTGGCTACCGCGTTTGGTGGAGAATGAGTTATTTTTCTGACTGGTGGTGTGCATTTTGATTAGCGAGATAGTATTTGCAAATCGAGTTTTCGGCATTTCTTTCTGTCCTCGATGTTCGAGTTGGAACTTAGTGATTTATTCTCTGTGACGTGGAAATAATCTGCGACAAATATTTCCTTTGCAATACCAGTTTACTTACAAATGATTAAAAAAACGAAAAATTGTTCCCCCTAAAAATACTGTTTATGACAAAATTTAATTAACTTAAAAATTCCATCTTTAACTGAAAATTGTTATTAAAGAATAAAAAAAAAAATTGTCAAGTAATAAAACAAGAAAAATTAGATGACAATTTGAATTGAAACTGATTGATTTCAATCAGTTTCAATTTGACTTGTCATCTAATTCCAAGGAAAATAATCACTTTTATTTCACCAGTTTTTTCACCTTGAAATTTTAAACAAGTTTACATCTATATAGAACTTTAAAATATGCAAAATATCAATCTCAAGTTATCATATTTAAAATAATCAAGAGTACATCTGTTAACTGTAACAATAACATTAATTTTGCGATTTGAAGGAGGGGTTCTCAGATAATTTAAATTTTCCAGGAAATATAATTTTGGTTTAAGCACTCCTAGTTCCAGGTTTTCCAGGATACATGAGAACCCTGAGTACATAATAATTATGAGCATAGAAAGTAACTTGGATCATTTTCCTCTTCTTCAAATACTTCTTGGAGTTTGGCATTCTGGCATTTCATTGTGTGGGTTTTCAGTCTTGCAACCAGACCTTGTAACTCTGTACATTGCTGTCTTGTTTTCAGAGAAGTACTACCATATTGGATCACTTTTTCTACCAGAAGGATTTATTAGTCTTGTAGTCAATGACATCTGAAATAACTGAGTTCACCCTACTAGTTTTTTGAATGACTGTCATATGGTGATTGTGGTCATTAATTTGGTAACACTTTTATGTTTTTGGTTGGCATTGTGCATTGTGGCTTACATGTTCTGGCTTTTTCTGCAAAATGTATATGCGCATGACATATTTTAGGTTTTTGAGTTTCAGCGAAAGTTTAAAGTTCATTTGGTATGCAACCTGCTAGCTTTGTCTTGTGCCTTATTTTGCAGTGGTGTAGCAGTTTGTCATATACACAGGTATTATTATGGCTAAGAGACATTAATTCATCGGCTAATTGTCCTAGACATGCGAACATTAAATTTTTCTGTGATGCTATTACTGGAGCTATAGTTGATGGAAGTGCTTGTATAAATTTATGCAGCACGATATCTTGTCCTATATTTAACCTCTTACCTATTGCCATCATTTCCTAGAGGTAATTTGAGGGTCTTCCTGTAATGGTTTTTATAGACATTAACCTATCCAGCAGTTCCAGCTTTGTACTATCATATGCTTCTATGGGTGTTTTCTTTAATTCCTCATTGTTTTGGGAGTCTAAAACTGTCAGGAATTTTTGTTACTATTTCCGCAGGTAGTGATGCAATGACCATATAAAATTTTGTTGTAGAAGCTTATAATGCTTCTTAAGTAGAAGTGTGCCTCCACTATTGAAAATCAACCATTAATAGCTGTCTCTATAAAGTCAGGTGTCTTAATAGTTATTTGTTGAATTGAAGTGTCACCTTTTAGTATGTTCCATTATTTTGTTTAAATAGATGAATTCTGAAAGAACTGTAAGGTAATATCTCTTGTTAGTTCTTGTATATAATGAGTTCAAATGAGATATTTGAAGACTGTTTTATAGCGCTACCACACTTATAACTATTTGGTCTTGCTGTGACTTGTTCCCAGCTTGTCATTTACTTTTTTTTTTTTCTTATATATATATAAAATTGTTTTTGACTGGATTTGCCAATTTGTATTTTATCATTTTGTTTTATTTTTTCATGTTGGTCCCTGTTTCTTATTTGTGGGTTTTTGTGTGAGTCTATGTAAGCTCATGTTGTGGTCACCACATTGCTTTGATGGGCCTTGCTTGACTCCTGATTTTGGTTAGTGAAATACAACATATATTCATCACGACAAAGTGAGACTTTTATAATAAATAATTAAAAGGATTTATTGTCTGAAGGATTCTGTTGTACAAATTCAGTGGAGTGAGAAAGTCCTTGTAATGTGGCTGTTAGTAAAATATTTCTGGTTTGTGTTGGAGAATGATAGTTTTTGGAAGTTATAAGTTTATTAATAAAGGCTATATTTAATAATAGAAGTAATATTTGGGTAAGTTGACTTAACTGTGGTTTTCATTTCTGGAGCTGCTCAATTCTACATGCTCTCCTTGCAAGAAGCCATGTGAAAAGGAGAAAGTCCCTATATTTCCACGTCCTGGGTATGACAATAAACTACATCCGCGTCCTGGGTATGACGATAAACTACGTCCAACCAAAAGGCCGTCGATCCGATCAATCGGCTCGTCATGTCATGCCCCATCACATCTAACCCATCCCAAAACAACTACAACTTACAATTAACTTTCCCACCCAAACCCTACACTAAATATATTGACACCTTACCCCTAAAATGTGATGGAAAGCGGTGGCTTAGGGTCAATCAGTAGAAAAAAAATTTAAACAATGATGTTGCCAGGGATACGTTTTTGAAACAATGATGTTGCCAACTACACTTTTTTGAAACAATGATGTTGCCAGTCATACGTTTTTGAAACAATGATGTTGCCAACTACACTTTTTTGAAACAATGATGTTGCCAGCTATACGTTTTTGTTATATCTAGTAAATACTGGATCTGGCATTAAATAATCCATAGTGGTTGATATGCCATAAAACCCCAAACAACCAACCAAACCTAAATTTCCCACCAGTAAGATGTTTTCCTTTCTTCTATAGAATCATGGGAATTAGATTTTTTTTATTTCATGTGATCACAAGATCACTACAAAGTCTTTTATTATTAAAACAAATTATGTCCGCTTTTTTTGTTTGAATGATACTGTTATTGTACACTGTACAATGTACAGTAAAAAATAAATAAAATGATTGTATAGGAAACTTAATATTAAATTTAAGCTATCACCTTTCAAAAAGATGCTTAAAAATTGTGTTTTCAAAATCAATTCCTTAATAAATATTTATCACTGTGACAGTCATAATCATAACATTTGTTATTTATTAAACATAAATTAAAAACTAAAAGGAACTTTTTTCTTATTTTTCTTCCTACATTTGGAAAAAAGTGCCTTATAGTAGCATGGGGCTTAGTGGTTAAAAATGAACAGTTGATTTACCCACACCAAGAAGATAAATGAAGGATAATGACGAAGAAACACACAGGTAATTTTAACAAAACAAGATAAGGAATTTATTCATGAATTTACATGTTTGAAGTAGTGTCAGTAGCTTGTTTCAGGAAAATAAATCAGAATTCTTAAAGTCCATAGTTTCAACATATTATCATGAAGAGGAAATGTTCATACAACAGATTAAATGATCTGACACAAAATAATATTAAAAAATGTTTAAGACAAAGGTAAGAGATCTGTCTATATTACTGAGATGAGGTATTGTAATTACATTATTTACATTGTTCAGAATGTTGTCCTTATTTTTATTGCCATATTCATGATGTTTTGGCTATTGTATGTTCCAGCCTTCTTCAGGTGATTGGATTTTTGAACTGAATCCTTTATTTTGTCCTCAAACGCACATGGATAAAAGCGTTGGTTGGATCGAGTGACTTGACCCAAAGAGTTGTGAGTTCAATACCTGGTCATGATAGTGTTGAACAAAAACTTGTTGAGTTAAAGGGAGATAACTGAGACACCTGGAAGAGACATGGCATGTGGAACTAGAACAATCTACTCTGGTGGATGAAATAAAAGGTTCAGTTCGAAATTCCAATCACTTGAAGAAGGCTGGAGCATGCAGTGGCCGAAACGTTATGAATATGGTAATAAAGATGAAGACAACAGTTTGAACAATGTAAATGAATGTAAGAGAGTTTGTTGCTCAGGAATATATGGTTTGCATAGGTTCAAAAGTAAACAAAGAGAGATAATTTGAAATATGTTGCTCTCTTGGATTATTGAAAGAAAATTCCTTAAAGTACCTAGTGCTGGTTAGAGGCTGATAATATAAGTAGTGAATAATTTTACACTAAGGAGTATGCGATGAACAGAAACAAAACCTTTCACATGACTTCAGACATTTTTCTCATTTCTCCTCATTTTATATCAAAAGGAATTTCATGTAGGCTTGCGAATTTCTTTCTTTCTTTCTTTCTTCTTCTTGGTTGACTGGCTAATTTTGTGAAGGCTAGGTTTTTATTGGTCCAAAGAAAATTTCACATAAAGTTACAAATCCCTTTACTTCTTCCTCAGTCCTCTGAATTTGAAGTATGTGCAGGGAGTTATTATTTCACACTCACTATAGCCTATCATAAATCTTTCATGGGGAAAAAAATTGCACATCAGAACAATTTTTTACTCATATAGTTCCTGGTGAAATTTTAGAGATTTTATTTTGAACTTATGGCATATTCTGGCTAACATTGTCCTGTTTGGAAATTGTGCCACAAGTTAAAAACAGAAGAAAAAAGAACAAACTTATAAAATTGTACTGGAAAGTATATGATAGGAAAATCATGTTTTGATGGGTAATTTCCATGTGGTTTTATTCCTAGTGGGCTGATTTCTGGCATTTAGCATCTTGTAGAGTTAAGTAATAAAAAAAAGAGAAATTATAATGCCCTGAACAAAAGATTTCATTAAATTTTAAAGTTAAAAAACAACACGGACAAGAATTGAAAAACCCAGATCTAAATTTAAAAAAAACAGCATTGGCTGGCAGTGTTGCTAGCAAACTACTTGTAGTACCATATGCAAATGAGAATGACAACATAGAGAGCAGAGGGTGAAGAGGGCAGCATTAGTCAGTGAACCCATTTGCAAAACATAATGTGGAGAACTGTGCTATGACTGCTATTACCCAGAGAGAATATACACAGCATAACAATGGTGTTGCCAATAGGATAAATGAATATGCTGGAAGATTCAGAACACATAGAGACATGGATCAGAACTTTTGCTGCATTTGCAAGAGTAAAAAAATTAAGACACTAAGACCGAAGGAGGAGAAAACAAGATAATGGATTTATTTTTTGCTACTGCTGAGTGTGAAGAGGTGAAAAAATTTTCAACAATGTGTTACCCGAGGAAATTAGAAGAAATGACATTTAAAGAAATTGTCAAGGTTATAAAAAAGAACATAAGAGCAAAGAAAAGATTGGTCATTGCTGAAAGAACCAAGTTTTTAGAGACAAGACAAGCATCAAATTAGTCCATTATACAGTACTTACATAGATTAAAAGAACGTGCTAAGTACTGTGAATTTGAAATGTTGGACTCGTGGAAATGACTATAGAAGATGAATTAATTCTTCTCAGAATAATTGAAGGTTTGCAAGACCAGAACCACAAACAAAAAATACTGGAAGGTTTACAAAGTAGTAACATGAGTTTGGAGGCTAGCGTCAAATTTTTACAATAGTTAGAGTTGATTAGAGAATTCAATCAACCAGAAGAAGAATTTGAGGCATACAGATCGAGCAAGACCAAATCTATAATTAAATGTAGATATTGTGGAAAAAATCACGAGTGAGAAAAGTACAAATGTCTTGCGTTAAGAAAAGTATACTCAAATTGCAAAAGAGACCATTTTCAGAACGTATGCAAATACGAAAAGAAAATAGTGTTGTGTCGTGTATAATGCTAAGTAAGCGTTACTGCCGTGTCAGTTTATAAATATGATCTACCTGCTCATATGCAAATTATACTAATTTGCATATCACTACATCTCCCTATAACGGAGGGGCCTTATGCCGCGAGTACTTCTTGTACTTCTTCTTGTGCCCTCCTGAACATCTTCCCCTATCTCTCTCCTTTCCCTTGGAGATCTAGATCTATCACGTCTTTCCCTATGATCGAACTGTTCCTCTTGCATGCTCTGGTCTTTTTCTTCTAACTTGTCCCATTCTACTTCTTCCTCCGCAGTTTCATTCTGCATTAACTCTTCTGTTACATCAATAATGGGCATCTCTGAAGGCATTTCCTCATCCGATTCTTCTCCTTGGGATCTTATTTGGTCAGCATGAACTAGAACACTATTCCCATTTTCTTTATTTAATATTGCAGTATTATGTCCTTTCTGCATAATAAATTCGGCTGACTCGGGTTGCATATTCCTATTTCTTTTGTACCACATCTTTTGATTTGTGGCATATGACATAGTCAAAGGGGATCTTAATTGTCTGCCCATTAAGGCAGATGGACTTTCCGGCCTGCCTGCATGTGGAATTGTTCTGTAACTTAATAATAGTCTTGGTAGGAAAGCATCGATTTCCTCCTTCTGTTGCAAGCATGCTTTTATGCCCTTCTTTACCGTCTGGACCATCCTTTCTGCTGTCCCATTACTTTGAGGGTGGTAGGGAGGGTTCTTGTAAGGTCTACATCCTATTTTTCTTAGCCATTCATGCAAATCAACATCCACAAATTCTGGTGCGTTATTGGTCACCAATGTTCTCGGTATCCCATTTCTCGAAAATATTACTCTTAATATTTGTTTTACGGTGGTACTTTTTTTATCAGGTACTCTCACCACTTCAGGCCAACCTGAATATGCATCTACTAATATTAATAATAATCCTATCCCATTGACATAGGCATGGTCCATGTGTACTCTGCTCCATGGTTCTACTTCTCGGGGCCACACATGTATTTTCTTTTGCTTGAAATTCCTGAGTTCTGTGCATTTTTTGCATCTTTTTACGTAGTCTTCTACGTCTCTTGAGTACCCCGGCCACCACGCTTCCAGTTTTAATCTTCTTTGCGTAGCTGCCACTTCACAATGTACGTCATCGTGTACATTTTTTATAACCTGTCTCCTCTGTGTTTCTGGGGGAACTACCAAGTCTCCATTACATATTACCCCGTTTTCTATCGTCATTTTATGTCTGATTTCTTTGAATGGTCTTTCAGCCATTGAACAATTTCCCCAACGATTCTGTTTTATCCTCGACATTATTCTATTTAACACTGGGTCATTTGTATTTCAGTAGCCATTTTATCTACAGATATTACATTGGTTTCTACAAGGTGCAAGAATGTGTCTTCAAATTCCTCGTCGTTTTTGTCCTTCTCCTCTCTATAAAACCTTAATCTAGATAAGGCATCAACGTGCGGTATCATATTCCCTTTAACATATTCAAAGTCGAACGCCATCAGTCTAATCACCCAACGTAATATTCTGGACGTTGTAACTTTCGGTAGTTCTTTTCTTGGGTTGAAAATAAATTCCAGTGGTCTGTGATCACTTTTCAACAAGAATTTTTTTCCCATCAAAAACTGTCTTGCTCTATCCGTTGTCCACACTATGGCTAGTGCCTCCCTTTCTATATTCGAATAATTGTGTTCAGTCATTGATAAGTACATTATGGGATGCCCCTCTTGTGACAAAATACCAGATATGGACTGCTCACTAGTGTCAGTAGTTAGAGTTATGGCCTTCTTAGGGTCAAAAATTTGTACTATTGGCTTTTTTGCCAGAATTTGTTTTAAGTTTTCAAAGGCTTTCTGTTGGCGTTCTAACCAAATGAATTCCACATTTTTTTTTCTTAACTTCGCAAATGGTTCTGTTAACTCATATTTTGGTACGTATTTTCTATAAAAATTTACCAAACCTAAGAAGGACTCCAACTCTTTTTTATTTTTCGGTGTAGCCACTTTTAGAATTTTCTCTATTAGTACTTTATCTGGAGAGATCCCTTCCTTTGATGTTGAGTAACCCAAAAATGATATTTCATTACTGTTGGTTACACACTTTTTTGTATTTATTGTCATACCAGTGTCTCTTAGCCGGTTCAGTATATTTTCAGTTTTTTTCTTTAAATCATCTTCATTTAAATCTCCAACACATATATCGTCTTGATAACAGATGGTATTTTCAACATTTCCTATTACTTTTTCAATAGCTTTTTGAAAAATTGCACTTACCGTTTTTATGCCATACGGCATCCTTTTCCACCTTAACAGGCCTATAGGTGTGTTTATGGTCGTCACTTCTTTAAAATTTTCATTTATCGGTATTTGGTGGTAAGCTGATTTTAGGTCTATCTTCGAAAATACTTTCATTCCAGCAAGTAAAGCTACTTCCACATTCGGAATAGGGTACGAGTTGGCGCAGACTTTATGGTTCACCCCTATTTTATAATCTCCACAAATTCTCAAGTCACCATCTTTTTTTTTCAATACCACAATGGGTGATGCCCATTTACTTCCTCCTGGAGGGGCCGGTTCTACTAAGTCTTCTTTTATTAACTTTCGCAATTTAGCTATTACCAACGGTAATAAATGCACTGGTATTTTTCTCACTTCGTAGTAGGAGGGGGAAACATTTTCTTTTAATTTCAGGCTAGCTTCATAATTTTTTAATTTTCCTGTTTTTTCAATTTCTATCTCATTAATCAACTTTGTTGAATTTATTTTTAATACGTCATTCCCCAGTAGTCCATGCGTTTTTCTGCAATTTGTAACTATAATGGGTACTATTTCATATTTTTCTTTTAGTTCTATTGAACCTTCAAAGTAACCCATAATTGCTATAATTGAGCCATCAAACTGACGTAATTGTACGTTGCTTTTTTTTAAAAACGGTTTTCCCATTTTTCCCACAAATTTCTGGGTACTATCGTGACTTCACTACCTGTGTCGATTTGCATTTCAACAACACAGTCGTTGATTTTCATTTTTGTTTTTGTATCTCCGTTCTTAGATCCATTATTTTGTATATTATCATTTTTTACATTAAAAATTTGTCTATTTTCATCCTCTATTCTTTCCACATTTTTCGTTTTACATACTTTTTTGAAGTGATTTTTTTTAAACACTTTGAACATGTTTTTCCATAGGCTGGGCATTTTTCTTTTTTCATTTCATGAATTTTTCCACAGTATGCACAATTTTTTCTTTTTGTTTGTACTGTATATGTTTCGGCCATTATTTCTTCGTAGGATTTATTTTTATTTTGGTTGTAGGTATGTATTTATTCCTGCTGTTGTATAAATTCTAGACACATATTCAAGGGCATGTTTGTAAGTTGTAACTGTTCCATTAACTTATATCTATGTGCTGAATTATGCATACCTTCAATTAATCTTAGTTGGATTAATTCTTCTTCCGTTGTCTGCTCTCCTGTTCCTAGTTTTTCGAATTCACAGTATTTACTCGCACTTCTTAACCGGTGTAAATATTTTACTATCAGTTCATCCACTTCCTGCTTCATTGCCATAAACTTGGTCCTTTCTGCAATCACCAGTCTTTTCTTTGGCCTCATGTTTCCCTTGATAACCTGGCTTATTTCTTCGAAAGTCATTTCTTCTAGTTCTCGAGGGTACACCATTGTAGCAACCTTCATAATCGCTTCACAACCAGCGGTAGCCATGAACAAGTCGGTGATTTCATTTTCCCCTCCTCTGTTTTTGTTGTCTTTCAACTTTTTACATCTCGCATTAGCAGCGAAGCAACGAATCCACGTATCTACGTATTCTGGGTCTTCAAGGAGGATCCTATCGGCGACGCCATTGTTGTGTCGTGTATAATGCTAAGTAAGTGTTACTGCCTTGTTCTAGTTGGTGTCAGTTTATAAATATGAGCTACCTGCTCATATGCAAATTATACTAATTTGCATATCACTACAAATAGAAAGAGTACTAAAAGTACAAAACCACTCTGAAAAAGAGGCTGAAATATTTACAGTGAATATGCAAAAAAGGAGGAAAGAAAAATAAGGATAAATGGCCAAATATTTAACATGCAAGTCGATACAGGCAGTGAAGTCATGCTGATATCAAGAAATTTCTGGGTCAAATTGGGATGGCCTAAATTTTTAAAAAAAGCAACATCCAATTGAAGCGATTTGATGGAACAACTATAAAAATAATGGGTACATTTCAAAGCAATTTTGAAATGGATATGCATTTTGAAATAATTCCCAATACAGTGGTAGAATGTGAAAAAGATCACGGATTACTAGGAATTGATGTGTTAAAAGTGGATACGGCAAAATTAATCAATTCCATGGAAGCACAATAAAATGAAATTGGAGTGTTAAAAGGCTATAAAGCAAGTATTCGACTAAAAGAGAATTATCACCAAAAATACATATATTTGAGAAAAGTTCCATTTCATATCCTACCTTTGGTGGTGGCCAAGTTAAACAAAATGATACAACAAGGCATACTAGAAAGAGTGACTCAAGGTGGTAGCAATTGGGCGTCACCAATAGTAGCGATAAAGAAACCTGATATAGATTTAAGGATTTGTGGTGATTATAAATAGGGGTAAATCACCAGATATGTTCAGACTTTTTTCCATTGCCAAATATTGAAACTGCAAGCCATGATTTAGTGAAAATGGAACACTTTGCGAAAATTGATCTCAAAGCAGCATACAACCAAATGGAAATTGATGAAAAATTCAAGGAAGTAACTATGATAAACACCCCTATAGGCTTGCTAAGATGGATGTGTTTACAGTTTGGGGTAAAGATGTCAAGTCATATTTTTCAGAAGGTGATTGAAAGAGTCTTATTAGGAAAAATAAAAAATATAATATATCAGAATGATATGTGTAGAGGGGCAAGAACCAAAAATTTTAGTGAGGTTGAACAAGGCAGGCATGACTATAAACAGACAAATTTGACTGCAAGAAGATATCATATTCAGGATATCAAATATCGAAAGAAGGCATATCACGCAATGAGAGATTAACAAAGAAAATAACAAAAATAGCTCCTCCAACAAATAAAAAGGAATTAGAATCCTTTTTGGGATTAAGCAGAATAATGGAGAGAATAAGAAATAATGTATGGAGCAATTGTTTGATGGCAGAGTGGCTCTTTAAGGAAATGAAGCACAAACTGACAGTAGAAAGTGGCATAATATGCAATGGAGATATAATTGTAGCTCCACAAACACTGAGAAGGGGCATATTAAAAGGAGTACATGATGACATGTATTGTGGCATAATAGCAATGCAAAAAAGACTGAAGTTGCAAGTTTGGTGGCCAGGGTATCCAAAAGATGTAGAGGAGTATATTAAGAGATGCCCAAAATATGTGGAAATAAAAAATTTCAAGCAAAGAAAAATTCACTCATGTCCCAAGGAAGCATAGCCATGGGTTAGGGTCCATATGGATCATGTGCATATCAAAGATAGGGGATATTCTTAGTATTAGTGGACTCATATTCAGGATGGCCAGAGGTTGTTAGAGAAAAAGACAGAAAACCCACCACATTAAAGCAAGTACTAAGAATGGTATTCTCAAGGAATGGAGTCATCTAGACACTGACAATGCACCTGAATTTTGTGATAAGAATTTATGTGCATGGTTGAAACAGATAGGATGTATTCCATACAAGACACCACCATATCATCCACAATCTAATGGCATTGCGGAAAGAATGGTACAAACAGTGAAAATGGGGTTAAAAGAATTCTCACCACCTAATGAAAGCCTAGAAATGTATTTACCAAAAAGCATTACTTTTAGAGTGTTTCACATATTTTATAATGTCCTCATTTTTGTTTTTTATCATGTTGTCATGCTTTCAGTTTGTCTCCCCACGTAATAAATATAAACATGTGAGATTTTTTTTTCAGCAGCATATGGAACTAGTTCTGCTAATAAAAGTCCATCTAGACTATTCATTTATATTCCTTCACATTTTAAGATCTCTTACTTGTAATTTCTCTTTATTATAGACAAACTATTTTAGGACTAAAACTGAAAGTCACACTATTTTACATTGTTAGTGCTGATTTCCAATCTGTAATGGGGATGACTGCAAAACTTTCACCCCCTCCCATTTTATAGGCAAAAGTCCACAAAATGCTTGCTGGGATATTTTTCCTAGTCAATAAAATAGGTTGATTTACAATTTGATTTGACTCGGTCTATAAGAAAGACCACTGTGTTTGCTTGTACGACCTTGCTTTTGTGTGCAAAAACCAACTCATTGTTTGTAAACTTTTTTGCTTTCTTACCTGTGAATTTGCTTTACAGGTATTTTTTGCTTGCTTACTATTTCATTTTTACCCGTTTTTTCTTTTTATTGCAAACTTTATTAATTCTGTTCATTGGACAGTTGTATTATTTATTTTGCATTTTGACCATGACTTCTAACTTATCAGTCATTTATTTACTAATATTTCTGTCAATTATAATTTTTACTAAGCAGCTTAGCTTTAAGGCCCCAAATTCTAGACTCAGGATTGTCCCATGTAGCCTAGTGGATTAAATCATTGGTTCATGGATTTGGCAACATA
Organism: Acanthosepion esculentum; assembly: GCA_964036315.1. Classification (NCBI taxonomy): domain Eukaryota; kingdom Metazoa; phylum Mollusca; class Cephalopoda; order Sepiida; family Sepiidae; genus Acanthosepion; species Acanthosepion esculentum. The sequence continues at coordinate 243,211 of CAXIWW010001037.1, forward strand.
GTAATTGTGAGTTCAATCCCTGGTCAAGTAGTACAAACTTAAAGGTTTCTAGTAATTGGTTGTGTCACCATATGTAGTTTTTTCAAAATACTTACAATCATTTTTTTTTACATGTATTGCATTTAAATCTTATCAATTTTCATGATTTGAGATTTGCTGTGGATCGGATGCTGAGTATTACTTTTATCTTTTTTTTTTCTCTAGCTCTCTGTATTACTGGTTCCTATATTGTATTCATTTCTATGCTTGGCCAGCTTAGGAGATTTTTGTAGCCTAGCATATGTGCTGATTCGTGTAAATAGTGTATTACAATACCTCATCTCAGATAGACCTAAACTATTTCCAAAGATATTACCAAATGATGAAAATTGGGGGGGAGCATCTGGTATTTGCCTTCCTTCAGAGCTTCATTATTCTGTCTAGGAAACTTTAACCAAATTTATTTAACCTTTCATAATTTTGTAAAAATATTTTTTAGCTAACATTGATTGCTTCAGAACCATCCATCAACTTGATAGCAGCACAGATTGATTTGAATTACACATATTTTCAATCATTGATATAAAAGAACAATAATATCATAAGAACTAGGAAATAATTATTCTGTATTATGAATCTTGCAGTTTTGCCAAGCTGTATTTAATCTCAGAATCAATTTTCACTCGGTCTACTGAATGCGTTATCATATATATATATATATATATATATATATATATATATAATTGATTTTTTTGCACTTTTCACTAATCTTGTTATGACCTTTGCTACTAACTTGTGCATATCTCACTGTTGACTGTTGTTTGAACAAGGTGAGTTTATGGCAACATATCATGCATTGTAAACTTTAATTTTGAATACCTTCACTCACATTCCAGTCACCTATAACATATGAAGGGATGCTGGAAATTTCTTAACCCAAACCATTCCTGAAAATCTAAACAAATGACCAAACATCAGGATGTTTTGTTTAATGCTTTTTTGGTCAGATTAAAAACTTGTCAGTATCTCCTCATAAATATTACTTTCAAAAGTAATCATTGTACAATTCCTTTTACAATGAACTGTTAATAGAGATACTTGTGTTTCTTTATCAAGTGAACGATTGTCATAGCACATGAAGTGCACATACCTGCCTTGACTTCTAGTTTTAGGTTGTATTTAAATATTTATATTTCACTATTATCCTTTCTGTTAATTCTAAAGGAGCACAAACTTTTTTCTGAACTGTACAGGCTATAATTTTTACAAATAACTTACTGGACATAATGCAGGACACAAGTAACTTTTATATCTCATTTATAGTTTTCATTTATTGGCTGTCTTTCCCTTTTGAGAAGATTTGCTCAAATTAAATGGGGAAGAAAGAGAAAAAATTGGACAGAATCATTTTTTCACAAGCAACCTTAAATCAGTTATATTGTTAAATTTCAATTTATGACTTGTGATATTCAACCATGACTATTAATTTTGTGCTTAAATGATTAAAAAAAGAAATAACTCTAATTGCTATTTCTAAATATTAGCCTGATGCTTTTTTCATATCAATGTGTGTAAAAGAGGATGTGATTATTTTAATTCAAAGTGTAATTATCATGATAATTTTTTTCTTCCGTGTGTATATTATATGATAATTATGTACATATTGGTTTGTTTATTTTGTATATGTTATGATATCATTAGTTGTTTTATACTCTAGATTCCTTATCAAAGTTAGAAGCTGTTTCATTTTTATGAGTTAATATCTTTTGGCTTTCTTAATATTTTGCCCCTCTTTAAAAATACTTTTAGTAATTTTATAAATGAGGAAATTCCAGAAAATTTTACCTTATTTTTAAACAAGAGTAAATTATATATCCTGAATTTTAAAAATTGTAAGCTATGAAATTAAAGATAGTAGTTATAGACATCTAAAGCATATTATATACACTGTATCATAAACAGACTTTTTCTTCATATTATTTTTTAAAATTCAGACACTATAATATAATTTTGAATTACTGAAGTGGTTTCTTGTATCAAGAAAAAAACTTGAGTAACTTGCATTTTAGTTAGTATAAGTTAATGTATAGCGGTGTAGGACTTTGGGGTTAAAATGAATAATTGATTTACCCACCCTAAGAAGATTAATGATGGAGGATAATGAAATACACATGTAATTTTAATTTTAGATAAAGAATTTATTTACAAATTTACATGCTTGAAGTTGTGTCAGTAGCTCATTTCAGGAAAATAAATCAGAAATTTTTTAAGTCTGTAGTTTTGATGAATTGGATTTAATCCTGCTGCATTTCTGTAATCTTCTACAAATTACTTGCTTGTCCTCTGAAATATCAGTAGGTGGGTGTGCTCTCTTCTGTGAAACCTGTTTGTCACCACTCAAGGGACCAGAGCTCAAGAGCTCCTCATAGTCTTCAAAAGGAGACCTGATCCTGTTTCTTCAAAGTCAGTTGAAGTATCCTAAGGACAGCCCTCCCTTAGGCTTGTGGGCCCCAATTCATTCCCTGCTGGAGCCAAGTCTCTTTGTGAGATGGTGTCTTCCCATCCATCAGGGTAATGGACACATGCATACTGATGGTTGGTGTCTAGAAGCTCCACTTGATCCACCAGCTGTTCATTCTTATTCAGTCATGTGTGCCTTTTTAGCTCTTGAAACTGGGAGTGATATTACTAAGATGGTAGGGATGCTCCAGTTGAACAGAAGTGATGTTGAGTTAGTGGCTGTGCGTAACAGTGTTCTAATTGCAGGGCCTCTTGGAGTAATTGTTCCCAATTCTCTAAAGCTACCCCATTATCAGCAACTGCTAGTTGAACCAGTTTTCAAATAATTCCATTATACTTCTTGCACTGGCAGTTATCTTGAAGTTTATATGAGGTTGTTCTTATGGCGACTCCTTGCTCTTGTAGGAATCACTGTACACATTCAGACATAAATGAAGACCCTCAGTCTGAATGAATATACGTGGGTAGCCTAAAGATAGCAAAAACTGAGCAAAGTGCTTGTATGACTGATTAAAATTGTGAAAGGAAAATGCAAATATTTGTCAATTATCATTAGCATATATTTGTTTTTGACGGAAGCAGTTCTTTAAAATCCATGATTTTTTCATGTGATTGCATTGCTTTTATGATCTTGCTGGTTTTAGGATGGTAAAATCTACATTTATTTCCAGCACAAGTCTAACATGAGTTGGTAATTTCTTTCACATCCTCTACTGAGTAGGGAAGTTTTTTTTATCTTTGTCATATGGACCATGCATGTGGCACAACTCTCTATGTAGTTTCTTTAACTCTTCTTTGTAAGCAGCTAAGATACATATGCAAGAGAGGGCATCCAAAGCTGTGTTTTCTTTATGAGGACAGTACATTACATTGAATGAGTAGCATGAAAGTTCCATCGTCCATTTGGCTATCTTCTCATTTTTAATTTTACTTGTTGTTTTCTGGTTAAACATGAATGAGACAGATTTTTAATCTGTAATTAAGTAATTTTAAACAAATGTCACCAGATTAAATAATGCCTCCATTTACTCAGTGATTTGACAGAAGCATAGACTTCTTTCTCCATTGCAGAATGCCTATGTTCTAATTTAGACAGGATTCTGAAGAAAAAGGCTATGGGCTTCCCCAATTGTCTTAAAGAGGTGGCTATGGCACATTCTGAGGTGTCTGTCTCTACTACTAGTCGTAGTATTTGATCAGGTATAGTAAACACTTTCTCTGCTATGAGAGTGTTATAGTGAAAGACACCTTGTCTAGGTAATAGACTCTCCCACCTATTATAAGTAGCAGTCAGGAGTAGTCAAGAGAAGGAGTAGTGTTCAGTGACCACAACTCGATTACTCTGCATAACACTTTATTATAAGTTCCTAACGTTCTGTACGTTTAACCTATTAGGACGCATTTAGTCTGAATACAGTTTCTATTGTGGAAATAACTCCACAACAACTTTTGGCGACAAAGATTCGCACTCATAGGGAGGAAGAAAAATTTTGTTTGCCACAAATAACGTGGGCGACAAAGTCTCGGATTTACACTTTGAAAAAAAAAATGGAGGAATGCAAAAGTCTATTCCAGGATTTTTTAAAGTTCCAATTGGAACAACAAATGAAAATATTGGAACAACAAAATACTTTCCAGATGCAGTTACAGGAGGAAACTTTCAATAGACAGATGCAATTCCAACAAAAAATGGAACAGATGCATGAGGAGTTTCAAAGTAAAATTCTGGAAATAACCGAGAACAGGAAAGAGAAAAGTCTACAAAATGATTCCTTCCCAGAGAATACAATATGGAATTCAATTGAAATATTCACATACAGTCCAGATGAAGAGGTAACTTTTGAAGAATATTTTAAAAAATATACGGACGTGTATAATGACGACTGCCACTTGTGGTCTGAAGGAAAGAAGGTTAGGCTTCTTTTAAGTAAATTAGGAACTGCTGAGCATAACAAATTGGTAAACTACATTTTACCGAAAAAAACTAACGAATTGACATTTACCGAGGCAGTAAATATATTAAGTGAGTTATTTAGTCAAAAGACATGTTTGAATTTGATAAAAGATGACGAACATGACTATATAACGTACGCATCCAATGTGAATAAGCATTGTGAAGAATTCAAGCTAGCAGAGTTAAGCGCAGACAATTTTAAGTGTTTGGTGTTTGTTCAAGGTCTGGTAGCGGAAAAAGACACAGAATTAAGAAAATTAGTACTGACAAAATTGGAAAGCAATCCAAGTATTACGGTACAGAATTTGGCAGAAGACTGCACAAGATATGTTAGCGTAAAAAACGATGCAAAAAAGATAGAACAGTCTGGCGTTTCGCATGTAGGGAAAATTCGCTACAATAAAGAAAGTCAGTCTAACAAAAAGAACTATAAAATTGCACATTATCAAGTAAAAAGTAAAATACCAGTGAAAAACAAACAAAAATGCCCAAAGCTATGTTTTGCTTGCAGTGAACTACACTGGTACAGATATTACAATTTTAGGAATAAAAAATGTTTCAACTGTGGAAGAGTTGGGCACAGACGCACACATTGCCGTTCAAAAAATAAAGGCAATAAAATAAGAAAATTAAAGTCCAACAAGGTAAACGATGGAATAAGTAGAAAATTTGTTACCATCGAAATAAATAATATAACAATAAAAATGCAACTTGACACTGGTTCGGATCTATCTATCATAAATTTGCATACGTGGAAGAAGTTATGGAAACCAACTTTAATGAAGACAAAGAAAATCGCGAAGTCAGTGACGGGAGAAAAAATAAAATCTATTGGAGAACTGGTTACAAACGTCACGTTAAATAAAAAAACGCGAAAAGTTAAACTATTTGTCATGGAAAATACCACGAACTTACTTGGTACTAACTGGATAACAGAATTTCAATTATGGGATCTACCGATAAATTCTTTCTGTTACAAGGTAGAAAGTTTAAACTCCGAAGCCGAAAAATTAATAAAGAAACTTAAGGAAACATTTCCTACTGTTTTTTCTCCAGGTTTGGGAACGTGTACCAAGATGGAGGCAAAATTCTTTTTTAAAAGAAAATGCTCAGGCGGTATTCAAAAAGAAAAGGAATGTTCCGTTTGCCTCAATAGAACAGATTGATAAAGAGTTGGACAGATTAGAGAAATCCGGTGTACTCAAAAAAGTTGACTATAGTGATTGGGCAGCTCCGACGGTATACGTGAAAAAAAAGTCTAAAGACATTCGTGTTTGTGCAGATTTTTCAACGGGGTTAAATGCGGCACTCAAAGACTATAACTATCCTCTACCAAGAGCAGAAGAAATATTTGCAAAGCTTAATGGAGGCACTGTATTTTCGAAAATAGACCTCAGCGATGCATATCTGCAAATACCGGTAGAAGAAGAAACGTCTAAACTTTTGTGTATTAACACACATCAGGGTCTGTATAAATTTAACAGACTACCTTTTGGGATTAAGGTCGCCCCTGCCATTTTCCAACAAGTAATGGATTCGATGTTGGGTGGTTTGGATTTCGCAGTAGCGTATCTGGACGACATCCTCATGAGAAGTACAAGTATTGCAGAACACGTGAAACATGTAAATGCAGTAGTTTCCAGAATACAGGAGTTTGGATTTAAACTCAAGGAAAGTAAATGTGAGTTTTTCATGGAAAAAGTGAAATATCTGGGGCAGATCATTGATAAGAATGGTAGAAGGCCAGACCCAGAGCGAGCAGTGGCTATAAAAGACATGCTGGCTCCGAAGGATATTACCACATTACAAAGTTTTTTGGGATTAGCTAATTATTACCAAATATACATCCCTAAAATGTATGATCTGCGGAAACCATTAAATGAACTATTGAAGAAAGGAAAACCCTGGAAGTGGACTAATGAATGCCAGAAAGCATTTGAAAAGATAAAGGAAGTATTAACCTTGGAATTATTTCTAACCCATTACAATCCAGATTTAGAAATCATAGTAGCTTGCGACGCAAGTGCGTATGGAATAGGAGCGTGTATTTTACACAAAATGACAGATGGTCAAGTAAAACCAATTGCTCATGCTTCTAGAGCACTACTTCCGGCTGAGAAGAATTACTCTCAGATAGAGAAAGAGGCGTTAGGAATAATATTTGCAGTAGCGAAATTTCACCGTTTTCTCCACGGTCGACATTTTAAGCTACAAACAGATCATAAGCCTCTAATTTCGATTTTTGGATCGAAAAAGGGTTTGCCGAAGCATACAGCAAACCGACTACAAAGATGGGCTACAATATTGCTAAATTATAACTTCAGCATGGAGTACATACCATCCAATAAATTTGGCTATGCTGATGGGCTCTCCAGGTTAATTCCTAAAAGGAGCGAACCATTAGAAGACACAGTAATTGCTTCACTGAAATCAGAGGAAGAGCTGAAATTTACTGTGTGTAATGCAGTTCGGGAACTTCCGGTAACTCTAGAAAAAATAAAAGAAGCCACCAGGGACGAATATATCTTGAAAGTAAAAGAAAAAATAGCCAAGAGGGACCAGTACATAACAAATGTGTTTTCGCTTTGTGATTCAGTATTGTTATATAGAGAACGTGTGGTGATTCCATACACACTCCAAAAACAAATATTAAAGGATTTCCATACTGGTCATCCAGGCAGCACTGGGATGAAGAGCCTAATGCGAAGTTTTGTTTATTGGCCGAATATGGACAGGGACATTGAGAACGCAGTAGCAAAATATAAAGGTTGTGCTTTGGCTGCAAAGGCACCACCAGTAAAATTTAATCCCTGGCCAAAAACAGACCTACCATGGTCTAGGTTGCATGTGGATTTTGCAGGTCCACCATTACATCATAGTAGTGGATAGTTTCTCAAAATGGCCTGAGATACAAAGAATAAGAAAACCGACGACGCAAAGTACGAAAAACTTCCTGCTGGAATTGTTCGCAAGGTTTGGTGTAGTAGATACAATTGTGACGGACAACAGAAGTCAATTTACGTCAAAACAATTTAAAGATTTCTGCAAGGAATACAATGTTGAACATATTACCACAGCTCCATATCACCCAAGATCTAACGGGTTAGCTGAAAAATTTGTCGACACCCTTAAAAGAGCTTTAAAGAAAGCTAGGGAAATACCTGCAGATGAAGCTCTACAGAAGTTTCTACAAGTATACAGACTTACTCCAAATAACGCAACACCAGCCTCATAATCGCCAGCCGAGGTGATGTTTGCACGTCGGGTAAGATCTGTTTTTGACAAATTATTACCGAAAAAGACAAAGCCAGATACAGAAAAATTTATTCAAGTTAAGAAATACAATCCTGGTGAAAAAGTATACTTTAAGGTATATAAACAGAATAAATCATTTTGGGAGATTGGAAAAATAGAAAAGCGGATTGGCAACATGATGTACTTCGTGAAAGGTGAAAAATTCACGTGCAGACGGCACATTAACCAGATCAGACGACACTCTTCAGACGTGGTTGACAGCGCTCCAGTTGAAGAAACACGTATGGAGGTGATTTTTGATACGTTTGATCTTCCAACACCAGCAATGATGTTACCTGAGGTACGCTGATCCAAGAGAAAAAGAAAGGCAACTGACCATTTAAAAATGGATCCAAAACGTAGGAGATACGCTAGGATGTTGCTAAAAAAATGAAGTTTTTTTTTTTTTTTCTTTTTCTGTAAAAAATAAAATAAAATAAAAATTAAAACTTTTACTCCTACGGAGTAAAGTCTTAGGAGGGGGGTGTTATAGTGAAAGACACCTTGTCTAGGTAATAGACTCTCCCACCTATTATAAGTAGCAGTCAGGAGTAGTCGAGAGAAGGAGTAGTGTTCAGCGACCACAACTTGATTACTCTGCGTAACATTTTATTACAAGTTCCTAACGTTCTGTACGTTTAACCTATTAGGACGCATTTAGTCCGAATACAGTTTCTATTGTGGAAATAACTCCACAACAGAGAGATAATGGGAATTTTGATACTGTTGTTAGATAGTGAATTTTGTCTGAAAAAGACAATATCCAATGGGCATAGTGTACAAACATTTTCAACGCATGGCACAGAGTGGGTAAATCTTTTGGGACCAGTAGGCTGAGTAATGTATTCAGACGTTCTGGATTGGGTTTTATGTTATTTTTACTTATGTGCCCAAGTAATTTTATATTTTTACATCTAAAATAACATTTGTCTTGGATAAGCATAAGTTTGTACTTTTTAACAGACCATGAATAATTTAATGATTTCTGTCATGTTCTGTCTACCTCTCCAGAGGCAGAGAGTCTGACAAGCTAAGAGCTTTAATGAACTTGGTATTTACCCAAGTCCTCCTCACAAGGCAGAATGTGGCACAAGGCTTGTTTTTATCATGGGGCTTTCCAAGCACATATGTTCAGGCAGAAATACCCCTGATTCCACATACATGGGGTTGGGTGGCTGTCTATCTCCTCAGATGTGACTCTGCCTGTAGGCATAGCCTCGTCTGAGTTCCTCTCTGCCTTCAGGCAGAGAGTTCAACTACCAGAGTTTTAATGAACTCTGCATAGCAGCAGTGTTCCCCTGACTATATGTGATCAGGACAGATCCATTAATCGGGAAATGGATCATACCACACTTCTATCAAGTAACAAGAATATTTTTTGTTATTATTTAAGTTTTAAAATGATTCTTTATTCAATGAAATGCAATAAAGGCATTTGGTTTATATTTATTCTTTACTTCCTAACCTTTTCTTAAAATGTCCATGCTGACAAAACTGATGAGTGATTTGAAGAATTGCGAAGAAACTGAATTTAGTGGAACATATTTGGGAGATTGAAATTTATTGTATTCTGCTACATTATTCACATTTCCATTTTATAAGTTGCATCAGAATAAAGACAGAAAAAAAACAGTTGCTATTCCTACTGAAATATTTCCTTCAGTTTACAGTTACATTTATTATATAGATATGTATATTTAGGCAGTATATCTTCACTCAAGCATAAATAATGTTAAATTCACTGAATAAGATGTCAAAATCTGGTCTGGGTTTGTAAAAATCCATCTAGAAATGACACGCCATATGCTGAATGTTTCCTCACCAAAAGTGTTTTATTTAATAATGAAATACATTATTTGTGGCATAAGGCTGAATGGGGAGTGGAAGATTTTGGTCATCTGTAACTATCCTACTCCTAGCTAATTTGATTCATGACCCATACTTTCTAATAATTTACACAAGCACCATAAGAACTTATCCTTTGTCATTCAATTTGAACATGCACCAAAATACTGTGTTTTCACAGGGGACCTAATAATACACCTATGATATATGTATGTATAATTTTACATTTTTTTTTTTTTTTACAAAAAATATATACAAATTTATGATTTATGATGGAATATATACAATTACATGAAAAAGGTGGGGGAATAATCAAAGACATTAAAATTTGTGTTAGTAAGGTACCATCCCCCCCCCCAATGATAATGGCTGCTGTATTCTGCTGTCAGACAGAATCAAGTGACTTGCTAGTGGTTGTGTAGTGGGTGCAAAATGCAAGTGTAAAAGGCTGGTCCAATCAAGATTGTTATACTGTACCTATGGATATAATGGATATGTCCCAATCCTCATAAATACAGTGGAATATACTGTCTGGGGGATTCGCCACTAATTCACCACTAGTAATGGATTACTTACTACACGCCGCTGGTGAATGTTCTATGTTGATAATGTTATAAAGATTACCGTTCCATTTTCAACCTTTGTTTTTGTTATTCTTATTCAGTAAGCTTTTCTAAGTTACAACATAGATACAAAAGTGGAAATAAAAAATTGGGGAGGTAGGGAATCTTGAAAAGGGCCATAACAAAAGTCAATCATATTAACTAGATGAACAAGATGACTAGCTTAACCAGGGGTGGAATCCATCCATTGTAACTTGAAGGGACTAAAAATGGAATTGAATTTTGGTCTGATTCACACAAGCCAGGCTCACGACATGTATCTATATACCAATTGCTTTCTATCAGTTCTTATCTTCACCTTGAGCTGATGCTTAAATTCCCTCCATTTGTATCACCCACACCACCATTCTTGCCATGGCCAGCAGCATGAGAAACACCAACTTTTTCATCCTAAACCAAATTGTCTTCTGTACATTGTCTCCCCAACTTGTCAACCTACATTATTAAAAAAATGCCCAGTGATTTATTCTTCTTCCACTGCCATGCTGGAAATATTTTGAAGTTGAGACAGGCTTCCTTCATAGACATGCAAACTGACATGCCTATTCTATCTTTATTGCTGAATTTTGTTTATCTTCCCTTTTTCATTCTGGACTGACAAAAAGCTTTCTTATAGATTATTAATGGTTTGAATCTTGCCACTTGTCTTCTCTCAGTTTCATTTTCTAGACAAATGCATAACTTTTACAAGGTGGGTTTATTATTATCTGATTATTACAAATTAAATCTGAGTTCTTTGAAGGTGTGTGGAGCAAAATGATTTAGTCAGACAGCATTCATTTTTCAGGAGAATGGAGATCCTTTCTCTTCAACTATGGAGGACAGACTGTCTTTTGGGCAATCAACTCTCTCTTTCTATTTACACTGTTTTATGGAGAACAGCTTTGTAATGAACAACAGAGAGTTGGAGTGGTACTTACTGAAGCTTTATTGAGCTACAACATGGCCACTGTGGAGACAACTTTTATAGTCATAAGAGTAGAATCGTTACAATAAAGAAGGGAGGTAACTCAAACAGATTTTATCTTGATCTTCTTTCAACTGTCAAGTTACAAGTTCATTTGCATATGTGCATAATAACTTGGAATGGTTTTGATATCTCATCCTCTCGACTCGTATAGCTGGGTTCATCTTTTTTATTGACTGCAGTTAATATATAATCAAAGCCAAAAGGATGAACAGGATTATTCTGTTTTGAATTTCAGTCACATCTAATCCAGTTAAGGCCTGCTGGTGTCCTGGGTATGATGATAAACTACATCCGTGTTCTGGGTATGACGATAAACTACGTCCGATCAATCGGCTGGTCATGTCATGCCCCATCACATCTAACCCATCCCAAAACAACTACGACTTAGAATTAACTTTCCCTTCCAAACCCTACACTAAATATACTAACACCTTAGCCCTAAAATGTGATGGGAAACGATGATGTTGCCAGCTATACATTTTTGAAACGATGATGTTGCCAGCTATACGTTTTTTGAAACTATGATGTTGCCAGCTATACGTTTTTGAAACAATGATGTTTCCAGCTATACGTTTTTTTTTTAAACAATGATGTTGCTAGCTATACGTTTTTTTTTAAACAATGATGTTGCCAGCTATACGTTTTTGAAACAGTTGCCAGCTATACGTTTTTGAAACAATGATGTTGCCAGCTATACGTTTTTGAAACAATGATGTTGCCAACTATACGTTTTTGATATATCTAGTAAATACTGGATCTGGCATTAAATAACCCATAGTGGTTGATATGCCATAAAACCCCAAACAAACAAACAAATAAATAAGGCCTGCTGGCTTATTTCAACTGTCAAGAAAAATTTATGTAAGATTTCAACTAGTGTGAGTCACTTTCAAATGTAAACTCTTATATTTGATGTTCAAGTTGTCATACAGTAGAAAATTTGTGCAAGAGTACAAAAGCTATTCCATATTGGGCACTCAAAAATAAATCAAATGAAGGCATGTCTACTGACTCCAGATGAATGCAAAGTTTCAATAATATTGATGGAACTGTTCAGGGTGTCAAAGCACCTGCCTTCATAACCAACTTCCCAAAAACTGTTTCTGTTTAAGTGGGTCAAGAGAGTTGTAATGATATTGAAATAAGTCAATTCTCATTTACATATGAGCATGTAGACTTAAAAAGGAGTGTTTAAGTGGGGAACACACCTCACAGCAATAGTGTCATTGATAGAATCTTTATTACAAATGGACAAACTTAATTTTGTTAAAATACGTTGTTTTTTTTGTTAATTGGTATCACCTGATGCAAGGCAGTTAAGTCACTAAGACACAAAGGGTTACATGGTGTGGAAGAATTAGGAACAGAAACATTTATAATAAGCAGAAAGAGTAATCAGGAGGACAGTAGATAGCAATTGACATTGCATTAAAATTTTTGCAGGTTAAAGTTGGTTGGAAAACATGGAGCTGGGAGGGAGTTCCACAAGCAAGAAGTGCAAGGTAAGGAACTATTAGCATAGAAGTTACAGATACATCTAGCTAGCTTAGCTGTAAATTGATGAGATCGCACTACCAGTCTAGTATTCCACTTAAATTCATACAGTCTAGGTACCATTGCATAGAGCTCATTCAAACAATTACCATGAAGGGCACAGAAAAGCAACTTTAATAACCAATAATATTGCTGATTCTTCTTTGGATCTTATTGAGGAACTCAGGAAAATAGTAGGGGCACTGAACCATATATGGCAGCAATATTCTAAGCATGGATTAATGGTAGACTTATAGATATGCAAGATAGATTCTGGAGAGAAAAATTGTCTTGCTTAACACAGTGAACTGACTTTCTTAGCAGCTGATCTAACAATGGATTCAAAGTAGTCTTTCCACCGCATGTCAGCTGAGAACAATAACCAAGAAGGTGCAATGAGTCACTTGGAGGATAGCATCAGCCACGTTGATAGAAGGTAGAGAGAGGTCTCTCAGATGATTAATGGAGAGAGTTTAGTTTTGAAAGTGTTAAAATTGACAAGCCATCTTTTTCCCCAGTTAACGACGGGCTTTTTGTACATCAGCTGCCATTTTGACATTGTCTGACTGACTTTACTATCAAGGGAGGAGTAAATGTGTTGTGGAGTTATTTCACAGTGGAGGCTTGTATTTGTACTAAAATCGGTCCTAAATAAGTTCGACTTACCAAACGTTAGGAACTTGATATAATAGGTATTACGCAGAGTAATCTTGTGGTTGCTGACTACTTTCATATTCAACTGTCGACTACTGTCGTCCGACATCGACTGACCCTCGTTCCTCTTACTACTCCTACTTATATTAGGTGGGAGAGTCTAATAACTATAAAATAGGTGTGTTTCACTATAACACCCCCCTCCTAAAACTTTACTCCATAGGAGTAAAACAATTTTCTTTATTTTTTATTTTTTACAGGAAATATGAAGAAAAATCAAAGAAAAAAACTTCATTTTTTTAGCAACATCGTAGCGTATCTCCTACGTTTTGGATCCACTTTTAAATGATCAGTTGCCTTTCTTTTTCTCCTGGATCAGCGTACCTCAGGTAAAATCGTTGCTGGCATTGTTAGATCAAACGTATTGAAAATCATCTCCATAGGTGTTTCTTCCGCGGGATCGCTGTGAACCACATCTGAAGAGCGTCGTCTGATCTGGTTAATGTGCCGTCTGCACGTGAATTTTTCGCCTTTCACCAAGTACATCATGTTGCCAATCCGCTTTTCTATTTTTCCAATCTCCCAGAATGATTTATTCTGTTTACAGACCTTAAAGTATACTTTTTCACCAGAATTGTATTTTTTTACTTGAATAAATTTTTCTCTACCTGGCTTTGTCTTTTTTGGTAGTAATTAGCTAATCCCAAAAAACTTTGTAATGCGGTAATATCATTCGGAGCCAGCATGTCTTTTATAGTCGCTGCTCGCTCTGGGTCTGGCCTTCTACCATTCTTATCGATGATCTGCCCCAGATATTTTACTTTCTCCATAAAAAACTTGCATTTGCTTTCCTTGAGTTTAAATCCAAAATCCTGTATTTTTGAAACTACTGCATTTACATGTTCCACGTGTTCTGCTATACTTGTACTTCTCATGAGGATGTCGTCCAGATACGCTACGGCAAAATCTAGACCACCCAACATCAAATCCATTACTTGTTGGAAAATTGCGGGCGTGACTTTAATCCCAAAAGGTAGCCTGTTAAATTTATACAGACCCCGATGTGTGTTTATACAAAAGTTTTGACGTTTCTTTTTCTACCGATATTTGCAGATATGCATCGCTGAGGTCTATCTTCAAAAATATTGTGCCTCCATTAAGCTTTGCAAATATTTCTTCCGCTGTTGGTAGAGGATAATTATAGTCTTTGAGTGCCACGTTTAAACCCGTCGAGAAATCAGCACAAACACGAATTTCTTTAGACTTTTTTTTTCACGTATACTGTCGGTGTTGCCCATTCACTATCCTCAACTTTTCTTAAGTACACCAGTTTTTTCTAATCTGTCCAATTCTTTATCTATCTGTTCAATTGAGGCAAACGGCACATTCCTTTTATTTTTTAATACTGTCTGAGCGTTTTCTATCAGCTGGAATTTTGCCTCCATCTTTGTTTCCTTAAGTTTCTTTATTAATTTTTGGGCTTTGGTGTTTAAACTTTCTACCTTGTAACAGAAAGAATTCATCGGTAGATCCCATAATTGAAATTCTGTTATCCAATTCGTACCCAGTAAGTTCGTGGTATTTTCTATGACAAATAGTTTAGCTTTTCGCGTTTTTTTATTTAACGTGACGTTTGTAACAAATTCTCCAATAAATTGTATTTTTTCTCCCGTCACTGACCTCGCGATTTTCTTTGTCTTCATTAAAGTTGGTTTCCCCAACTTCTTCCACGTATGCAAATTTATGATAGATAGATCCGAACCAGTGTCATGTTGCATTTTTATATTTTTATTACTTATTTCGACGGTAACAAATTTTCTGGTTATTCCATCTTTTACCTCGTTGGACTTTAATTTTCTTATTTTATTGTCTTTATTTTTTGACCTGCAATGCGTGCTTTTATGAACCACTCTTTTACAGTTGAAACATTTTTTATTCCTAAAATCGCAATATCTGTACCAGTGTAGTTCACCGCAAGCAAAACCTGGCTTTGGGAGTTTTTGTTTATTTTTCTCTGGTATTTCACTTTTTACTTGATAATCCGCCAATTTTAGAATTCTTTTTGGTAGACTGTCTTCCTTTTTTGTAGCGTATTTTCTTTACATGTTAACCTCCAGACTGTTCTATCTTTTTTTAATCTTTCTTTACGCTAACATATCCTGTGCAGTCTTCTGCCAATTTCTGTACCGTAATACAATTTTGTCAGTACTAATTTTCTCAACTCTGCATCTCTTTCCGATACCAGCCCCTGAACAAACATCAAACACTTAAAATTGTCTGCGCTTAACTCTGCCAGCTTGAATTCTTCACAATGCTTATTCACATTGGCTGCATACGTTATATAGTCTTATTCATCATCTTTCATCAGATTCAAACATTTCCACCTCTTGTGGAACAGAGATGTCTTTTTACTAAATAATTCACTTAATATATTTACCGCCTCTGTAAATGACAACTCACTCGTTTTTTTCGGTAAAATGTAGTTTACCAAATTGTTATGCTCAGCAGTTCCTAATTTGCTTAAAAGAAGCCTAACCTTCTTTCTTTCAGACCACGAGTGGCAGTCCTCGTTATACACATCTGTATATTTGTTATAATACTCCGCAAAAGTTATCTCTTCATTGGGACTGTACGTGAATATTTCAATTGAATTCCGTATTGTATTCTCTGGGAAAGATTTTGTAGATTTTTCTCTTTCCTCTTCTCAGTTATTTCCAAAATTTTGTTTTGAAACTCCCTATACATCTGTTCCATGTTTGTTGGAATTGCATTTGTCTATTGAAAGTTTCCTCCTGTAGCTGCATCTGGAATGTTGTTTGTTGTTCTAATATTTTCCGACTGGAACTTAAAGAATTCCCGGAAATAAACTTTTGTATTCCTCCATCTTCGCAAAAAGTTTACACAAGGTCTAAATACTGTAGAGGGCGGGGTGTCCTACGAATTCGCAATTCATGACCTATTTGAGCAAACTGTATTATCAAGAAAAATATTTCTTTTCTCGACAGATTTTTTCGTAACTAACTTGCGACAAACTTTGCCAAGTTTTTTTTTTTTTTTTTTTAAGTGCCAATCCGAGACTTTTTTCTTCCTCCGTATGAGTGAGAATCCTCGTCGCCATAGTTGTTGTGGAGTCATTTCGTAGTGGAGGCTTCTATTTGTACTAAAATCGGTCCTAAATAAGTTTGACGTACCAAACGTTAGGAACTTGATATAATAGGTATTACGCAGAGTAATCTTGTTGTGGTTGCTGACTACTTTCGTATTCAACTAACTGTCGACTACTGTCATCCGTCATCGACTGACTCTCGTTCCTCTTACTACTCCTACTTATTTTAGGTGGGAGAGTCTAATAACTATAGAATAGGTGTGTTTCACCATAACAAAATGGTAGTGTCGTCAGCATACATGCCGAGTTGAGAGCTGATATCATCGGGAAGTTTGTTAATGAAGATTAAAAACAGTGTAGGATCAAGGATGGAGCCTTGGGGGACACCCACGTTCATATGTAGACAGGTAGCCATTCAGGACAACTTTCATTCCACAATTTGATAGGAATGACTGAATCTCCTCAAAAATGTTCCTGGAGATGCTGTAGCTTTCCAGCTTGTGGAGAAGACCTGAATGCCAGGACCTGTCAAAGGCTTTCGATATGTACAAGGTTACAGCCCAGCCTTCACCATTTTTTCTCTAAAGCATTCCGCAATTATTGTTAGTACATCAGCAGTTGATCTGGAGAAACAAAAGCTGTATTGTTTGTCTGAGAAAGGCCCTATGATGAGTGATAATGACCCAATTCAGCATTGATTAGGGCCTCTAGGAGTTTCCAAAACAGAGGCAGAAAGCTAATCGGCTTGGATGGGTCAGACTGTTTGCCAGAGTTCTTAAAAACTGGAAAAACAGATAATGACTTCCAGCAAGCAAGAAAGCAGGAAGCAGCAAGTCATTTATTATACATTTAGAGAGAACAGCAGCACACTTCTTAATGAGTATTACAGGGATGCCGTCAGGTCCATGTGCTTTGTGGGGATCAAGGTTAGAGATGGTAGCAGAAACCATGGAAAGTGTTATATGCATATCACTCAACAGGGAATCAGTTCTAAGTGGGAAGTTAGACAGGAATACTGCAGATTTATCAGGAGTAGAGTTTGAGGAGAATTTACAGACAAAGCATTCAGCTTTATCAGCAGAGGATGATAACACCTTAAATTGATTGAAGAGGGAGTGGGGAATAGAGACCTTGCATTTATTTAGTACCCTATTACAGAAATGCCAGTAGTCATGAGAACCAAAGTTTTTAGTGGTGGTGCTTCATTCTCTCAGTAACAAGGACATTTGTTGCAAGCAGGAGCAAATAGGCACCTGTTATGATGAGAGCTGTTCTGCTTGTATAGCTGGAAATAGTGGTTCCTGTGTGCTATGGCCCCCAGGCATACTGGGGCGAACTGTGGAGAAGATTGTGGTTTTACCTGGTATTTCTTAGAAGGGATGAAAGCAACCATGTTGGCTTTGATCCAAGAAGAAACCTCAGTGGTGTGTTTTTCAATTGGGTGGTTGAAGATGTCAGTTCAAGGGGCATCACTAAGAAAATCCTGGAATGAGTCCCAATCAACATGCTGGTACTGGAAAGAGGTCTTATGGATAGGGGGATAGGGTGTTCCTGATTAATGGATGCTTGGAAGGAGATATCAATAGTTACCACAGTAATCTAAGTTACCAAGAAGGCAGTATTGTGAAACTTGGCAAGAGTGGAGGTAAGAAATAGATTCAATAGAGAAGCATGTTTCTCAGTTTGAATAGGGAAATGAGTGGGGAAGTCCATGATTTGGGTGTGGGATTGGGATGGGCAATGGAAAAACTTAATGTCTCTATACCAGCAACATCACTACCTTTTAGAATGTTTCAGCCATATGTCATGGTGTGCATTAAAGTTACTGAAGACAAAGATGTTCACAGTTGGATGGAGAGAAAGTGCCTTTTCTATACTACCAACTATTGCATCTAATATACTGCATTTAATAGCGTAAGATGGAATCACATGAAAGAGTAGTCAGTGATCTCAAAAGACAATTCTCTGGCCATCTGTAGATTACCCCGGATGTAAACACCAAGGCTATGCATGTGAATGCTGAAATCTTTTCAGCAAAGGGGAAGATACCCTGTAACCAAGAATTCATTGGTTACAATGGAAGAATTCAAGTTGGTTTCACAAAGGGCAATGATTTCTGGCAGCCATTCCAGGAGGAAGGATTCTATACTACAGAAGTTGGAATGGATATTGTGAATATTGAAGAAAAAAAGATTGAGTTGGGTAGATGGTTTTTTTGTTAACTGGTTTAGTTTTATTTCTTTTCGTTGTGATTTCCATGAGATATGTTTTGAAGAGAGAGGAAAAAACCCACCATAATTGTCACTATCTGCTGTCAATGGCTTCATTGATCTGTGACCAGTGTTAAACATTAATATTTTCCTTTGTTGAAAAAGGAAAAATGTGTGTGTGTGTATATATATATATATATATATATATATATATATATATATATATATTTATTTATTATAAGAGATTATAATAAAAACATTTTGAAATCACTACACAAAAGCTTTCATGTTTCAATACTATGATTGCATTTCTTCAGCTGATGGTAAGTAACTGGTGACTAAATGATTATTAAGGAAATTTAAAAAAAAAGGTTTTTAAATTTCCTTAAAAATCATTTAATCACCAATATTGAAATGTGAAAGCTTTTGTGTAGCAATTTCAAAATATTTTTATTTATAATCTCTTATAATAAAAATATAATAATAATATATTGCTCTACTTTGTATTGAGTACTTTTTAAAAAAGTAAATGCTACAAACAGTGGATTTTTACTCCATCTGTTCTTTCTCTCATTTGTGTGTGTGTGTGTATATATATATATATATATATATATATATATATATATATATATAATATATCAGCATGATAACATTTAAATCTTAAGTTTTCAAAAAATTTTAATTTAAAAAAAAATAGGAATACTTCCAGTGGAAAAATGAACAGTTTCTTGATTTATAGCCTATAACTTGTGACACAAATTTTCAAACCTGATAATTTTTTTTCATCATTTAGCACATTTCACACACACGTAGAAATTTTATTTGTTGTTCTTGATTTTGTATTCATGACTAATACATGTGATGGCAAATGATCAAATACTGATGGTGAATTTGAGGGTCATATTTTTTCTCTAACCACTGCTTCATGGCAAGATGCAAAATGTCTCTCACAAGCAACAATGTTTAGTTTGTCAGAGGTGTTGTTTTGAGGTGATTCTAAAATGTTGTTTTGCAGGGTAATTCTAAAATGATTATAAGGTCTGAAGGAGGAATTTAAGATTAAGGTTTGTATGAATTTGTCATCTTTTAGACAGATTAATATGTGGATTAGGATTAGGAGACTCCATGACATAGGAATTTCTGATTCAGACAGGGTCCAATCAGTGATAAATATTTTGGTTTTCAAGGCATTGAATGCCAGTTTTTCCCCTACTGAGATGTTAGAGATAGATTGGAAGAGAGATCAGCTGCCACTCTCTGATTATCTAGAGTTTTGGAGATGCAGCCATATATTGTATCATCAGCAGAGATATTCACAAATAATCAGATTATACTCTTAGGTAGATCATTTATGTAAAGTAAAAAGAGGGTATGCTGGGGGACGCCTGTGTTGATTACTAGGACCCTGGAGGGTTGGCCATTAAGAAATACCTTCAGAGAACTACTCATTAGGAAGGACTTTATTATTGAGAAAACTCTTCCAGTAATTCTATAGCTAGAGAGTTTGAGTAGCAGCCCTTTGTGTCTTTGAAATATCTTGAGATGTATTTGTTGTCTAGTGCAGTGTTTCCTAACATGGATGCTAGTGCTCCCTTATGTTGAAAGGGCACTGGGAATTTTTATTTCATTGGTGAGGTGGGGGACATTTATCCATTTACTTTTTCAAATTTTCAAAAACTATTCAATATTGGCTACAAAAGGAAATTTTAGAAAGGTATCTAAAGCTGTGGGAAGCTATCAAGCTTTTCTTCATTGCTTTTCCAATTTCCTATATGACTGAATGTGGTTTCAATGCAGTTACACAGCTTCTTACTAAGCAAAGAAACTGCAAATTACAAAACAAGGAGATTTATGATTACTTCTAAGCAGCATGAAACCAAGAGTTAAGAGCCTTAGCCAGTAAGCACCAAAGTCAACCATTGCATTGCAAACATTGAGTGAGATAAGCTATCAAAATAGAAATCTTTTTTTTAGTATTTTAATCAGAGACATTTATAATAGAACTGAAAACAATATTAAAATTATTTTAGCATTAATACCAAAGTGTTATCTTGCTATGAAAGATGAATTCAGTATAATATTCAAATTTAACAGGGGGGGGGTGACAAAAAGTTTGTATTCAAAGGGGTGCTGGTTGAAAAAAGTTTGAGAAACACTGGTCTAGTGCCTCACTGATTCTGTGAATAATGGTAGGTATGATATCAGTATTGGATCAGGTCAATTGAAACCTATACTACTTGTCACTGTTCTTATTTAGATGCTCAACAACCTTCTTATTGATTATGGGCTCAAAAACTTACTAATGACATTGAGAAGACTAATAGGCCTATACTGAGAGGGGGATGAGCATTCACCCACATTCCTGAAAACTGGGCATACACTTGACACTTTCCACAGACTTAGGAAGGATTTCTCCTTCAAGCAGAGGTTAACTTTACTAAGATTGGGAATAGTTCCAGGTTGATATTCTTAAGGACAACCATTGGGATTTTGTCTAGGCCAGTGACTTTCTTAGGGTCAAGGCTTTTGATAAGTCTTGAAAAACTTCTCGGGCTGTGATAAAAAATACTACTGAGATTGTGCTCAGTGAAGTAGGGTGTCAGTATGTCTTATGTCTTCTAATGTTGAATAGGAGGCAAAGATTGAGATGAAGAGATTCAACTTATTTGTTGAAGATATGACCATGGGTCATTTATAATTGTGGGAACAGTTGCTTTGTGTCTATTCATAATTTGGTTGATTTTCCAGAACTCTTGGGACCCAATTTGATTGTTTCATCCTTGGCTTGAACCGCTTGTGAATAGTTGCATTTTACATTTTCCAGAACTTTCTTGCAGTGATTGTGGGTGGTTCTGAATACAGTAAGAATCAAACTACACTGCTCCTGGTTATAGATATTTAAGTAATGGTTACCAAGAGTTATGGCTGCAGTGCATTCAGAGGTGAATCAGGGCTGGCTGTTTGATTTTTGCTGGAATTTTTTGTCGGGTATAAAATTCTCCATCCCAGAAGGGATCCATTCTGAGACCAGGGTAGCAGTTTTGGAGGCAGCATGCTTGAAAATGGTTGAAAGAGGAGCTTCCGTCATATAAGATCTAAAGCTGTCCCAACCTATCTTCGCTTTGTCAGCTGGGGCTGTAGAATACACTGACTCCACCTCTACAGACTGGCCCAAATTTCCAAACTATGTAAAAGACATTTACTTCAAGGAAATATTACAAGCTGAACCACAAAAAAATCCCATGAAACAATTGAAATAACCAATAAAGGAAAAACAAATACAAAATCTGCTGCTCTAAAAAATACAAAATCTCCTTCAAAAACAAGTCCTATAAAGCAAAGGTCATATCAATCTGACCAACTAACCAAAACAACCTCAAAAAATTCATCTGCCAAGAATGGTAGACAACATTTTTAAAGTGCAAACAAAAAATAGAAAACCGATTTAAAAATAAATAAATAAATAAAAAAATAAAAAAATTTAAATTAAATAATGCCAAGAACCTACAATTTACTCTAGAGGAACTAAATGAATCTTTAAAGAAAGCCCACAATACAGCTGTGGGCCCAGATGATATCCACTATAGCCTCATAAAACAGTTACCATTAAAACAATTAATCATTAGAACTGCCACTAAAAATGTTTAACAACATATGGACAAATGACAACTTCCCAGAAATGTGGAGACAGTCATTTATCATCCCTATTCCGAAACCTGGAAAGGATGACACAAACTCTGAAAACTACAGACCGATAGCATTAATCAGTTGTCTATGTAAAACTATGGAGAGAATGATCAACAATAGTTTGACTTGGTACCTGGAAACTGAAGCTTGTAATGCTTGCAATGCACTTTTAGGCAAAAAGAAGCACCATGGATCACTTAATGTGTAGAAACCTTTGTATGAGAAACCTTCATTAATACAGAATTTCCTGGCAGAGCAAAAATTTCAAGTTTGTATAGGAACTACACTATCACAACTGCAAAATCAAGAAGAACGATTTCCACAAGGAAGCATTCTTTTGGTGAAATTAACTTCATAGTTAAATGCCCAAGTCCATGAATGAGAAGATCCCTGTACACCAACAACTTTCTAATAGTGTACAGATCTCGACATATGCATACCATAGAATGACAACTCCAACAATGCCTCAATAAAATACATAAATGGGCCACTGAAAATGGTTTTACCTTTTCCAAAATGAAAGCCAATTTCCTACATTTCTGCCAATTAATAAAATTGCACAACAACCCCTGTTTAAAATTAGACAGAGCAGAAATCCCAGTAGGCATCATCTTTGATAAAAAAATTAACATTCATTCCCCATCAATTAGATGGTGAATGAATAAAAAATCAACAACATTAATGAATATAAAATCAACAAACATTAATAAAATTATTCAGATCATTACTTCACTCAAAACTGGATTACAGTTGTTTCATATATAGGGTGGCTAGAGAATCATACCTAAAAATACTTAACACAGCCTATCATCAAGGCCTCTAGTACTTAGGGCTTTTAGGATATCCCCAGTGGAAAGCTTATACAGAAAAGCAAATGAAACACCTCCACATTTAAGGCATACTAAACTGGTACTACATTACTGTTAAAATAAAATCATACCCAGCTTACAGCAGTACTGTTAAACCTAATTACTGTGATCTATTCAAAAAGAGAATAGAATACAACTCTATCGACTCAGGATGAAATCAATTGCAGAAGAATTAGGAACCACATTTTCAAACATACAAGAAACAGCTGCAGCAAGTATTCCATCATGGGCAATCAAGCAACCTGAAGTCACTCTAGAATTAAGTAAACTCCCTAAACAAAAAACACGCCCACTTACATTCCAGGACAAGTTTCAGGGCATACTAGAAAACTACCTTAATCATACACTAATCTATACAGATGGGTCAAAGTGTGAGGACAAGACAGGATATGCAGTAGTGAGCCAAAATATTACAATAAAAAAAAACACCTTACAAAGATAAGCTTTATTTTCACTGTGGAGGGTTACGCAATAGAGCTAGTTCTTAACATCATCACACAGTGCAAACAAAAAAAACTTCTTAATTTTTGGGGCTCACTATCTGTCCTAACAGCTATGAAGAATAAAAAATCCAACAAGCCACTCATTATCAAACTATTACGCAAAATGAGCACTACTTGCACACATAAAGACATCATACTATATTGGATTCCTAGCCTCATCAGAGTTGAAGGTAACAATAAAGCAGACTTAGCAGCCAAATCAGATTTAGATATGGATGTAGACCCAAGAACCAAAATCCCATACACCAACCTTAAGGAGGTCATTAATAAGTATATTCAAAAGGAATGGCAACGCTGCTGTGAGGATAATCCACACATTAAACTCTTCACAATTCACAGCCTAAACTAGGAGAATGAAGTTGGCTTTCAGAAAATCTTGAAAGGAAGAAGTAGGACTGGCCCACTTTTATGCATTTTGGCCACACAAAAATAATCCATTCGTACTTGCTAAACAAGGAACATCAACTGGTATGCCAAGCATATGAGAAAACATAACACCATTAAACATATATTAACCAATTGTTCAGACCTTGCCCTCTCAAGACAAATATAGTATAATATAAACAACATAATATTATTTCTTAAAGCAGTGGGCCTGTCCCAAAAAATATAAACCAAATAAAAATGTCAATAAAACCAACTTCTCTACAAAATGTATATCTGGAAAGAATACATCAATGAAACCAGACTCTCTACAAAACTTATCTCCTACAAATTAACTTCTTACAAAGAATACATATTCTATTCATATGAATCTATTCTAAAAATCTTGTTGGCATTAAATAACCCATTGAGGTTGATATGCCATAAAACAAAATAAACCAAATCAAACCAAACCAGCTTGTCTTCATGTAGTGAGAAATTGTTCTATGGAATGGCAAATCACGAGATGTATTTTCTTTGGCTTCAATTTGGACATGCCAGGTGGGGGTAAAACTTTTGCTAAGTATTCTTCAGGGTAGGATGAGAGGAAGGGGTTGAGGAGCTTTACCTGATGTCCCTTCATGTCAGGGACACTAGTGGGTTCTTCAATGATCTGAGCTAGTTCATAGGCAGTGGAGAAGTCTCTGCAATATCTTTCTTCTTCATCAGTTTTGTTCAAGTGGACTAATCACTCTTTGTGATGAATATTGAAGTCACTACAGATATGAAAGCTAGCTAAGGGAAATTTGGTGAGGATATTATCAATTCTCTCAGATATTTAATTGAAAATTAGTGTCTCATCATCCCGAGGATGATAACGAAAATTAATGTGGTACTATGGATAAGTGCTACACAGAAGAATATATATGAGAGATCAGGGTCTTCATTTTTGTTTTTCTGTCATAAGGAAATCCATCCTTAATGTAGGTGCCAAGTCCATGACTGTGAAAATTTAGCTGGTCATGTTTGGTTATTAGAGGTGAGTAGTCTGATATTGCAAGCTCCTGCAGTGGGATTAAGTCATTGATATCCATTTCAGACAGAAATAAAAGGTTGGTTTGGCCTCAAGAAGATGGAGTTTCACCTATAGAAAGTTGGAACTTTGACCGCTTACATTGGTGTAGGAGACCTGGGGGTCTACATTTTTATTTTTGAGGTTGGGTTTGCTAATTTTGTTCATTTTAATTGTATTCATGTGTGGATTGTTGTGTGTTTGGTGGAAGACTAGTAGGTAGTAAGACAGACACACTCACAGGAGATGCATGTATAAGTTACCTTGATTTAATTATCCAGAGATACAGCTGTAACAGTACTCTTCATCATGGCATTGAGAGGTCCCACTGGAGACTACTGCATGATCTAGAACCCATTCACAAAATGGTAGTACACTAGCCCCAATATTATACACCTGCTAATAGGATATATTAGGATTTTTTGGTATTCTAATGTACTAGTGAGCCAACCAAAATGAGCTAACTCATTTTATAGTTTGCCAATAGAAGATTAACCAATCAGAAGACTTAAAATATTCAATCCGACGTGTATAAAGGCGGCCATTTTGTTTTTTTTCTGAATATCCACTGCTGACCTCTGATATCAATGACCAGAAGAACTACTGAACTATGCTCTGCTACTTTCTCCGAATATTCACTGCCAACCTCTGATATGGAAGACCTTAAGAATTACTGAACAGCTGCTACTAGATATTGGTGTTGTTTCATTGAACAAATTACTTACTGCGCTGATTCGACATTCAGACTACGGTGAACATGTATAACATTGGTTACGAGCCCAGGTTACGACTGTATTTTGACGGGGACGAGTCGAGGTAGGAATTGTGGAAAACGAAATTCTTAGGCTACCTTAGAATACAAAAACTTCATGACATCATTCTTTGCCAAGATGACCAGAAAGAAGACGATGATTTTATGGAAAGAAATGCGACCGTGTTCACCAAATTAATACAATGCCTGGATGACAGGAGTTTGTCTTTAATAATGAGAGAGGCCAAGGATGATGGATGTAGCACCCTACAAATCTTGCGTGAACATTAATTGTCAAAAGGTAAGCCTAAAATTATTGCTTTATATACTGAACTAACCGCGTTAAGGAGACAAGAAAATGAATCCATAACAGATTATATTATACGAGCTGAGAATGTCACAAATGCCTTAAAAATGGCAGGTGTGACTATCTCAGATAGGCTGCTAATAGCCATGGTTTTAAAGGGATTACCACCGACATTTAAACCATTCACGACAGTCATAACTCAAAAAGATAAAAAACTAACTTTCACTGAATTTAAAATTGCGTTATGTAGTTATGAAGAAATTGAAAAAATGTGCACCCCCCCCCCCCCAAAATCAAGGAAAAAATGTAATGCAACTAAGGACGTCATTTAAAAAATTCAGAAAAGTAGTCCCTCCAACCTACCAGACCAGGAATTATGATATTAAAAATAAGGGGCCTAAAAACAACAACAGCAGGAATAATAATAATAATAATAATAATAGAAAATCAAATATCATCTGCTTTTGTTGTGGTAAAGTCGGGTATATACATGCGAAATGTCAATTTTATAAAAGGAGTGATTTTTGTAAAAATGTAAAAGCTTTTTCGAATGAGCGAACATATGCCTTTTCGTTTGAGTTGGATACTATACCCAATAATAATAATTCTTACCTAGTCGATACGAGTGAAAAATCATGTAATTACAGATGAAACAAAATTTATTAATTTTGAGCCCTACTTCAAGGCTGATTCACATTTTATTGAGTTGGCTGATGGCACTAGAGCTAATAATTTAGTTTTAAGAAGAGGCGATGCCTGTATTTATTTACGCGATACTAAAGGAAATATTTGTAAATGTTTATTAAAAAGGGCTTTATATATCCCTAAATTTCAACAAAATATTTTCTCGGTTCAGTCTGCTGTTAGAACTGGTGTTAATTTTCACTGAGACAATTCAAAGTTAATATACCCAGACGGAACTGAATTTAATATACAACAAAATGGACATTTATATTATTTGAAAAGTATTAAATCTGTGAAAACAGCCACCCACGACTTAACTACTTGGCATAAAATATTAGGCCACTGTAATAATTCGGATGTTAAAAAATTACAAGAACATGTTACTGGAATGAAAATTACATCTTCAAAGGACTTACAACATTGTAACACATGTATTAAAGGAAAAATGACAAAGTATAGAAATAGGGATCGAATCCCAAAATCAACAGATATCTTGTTCAGAGTTTATTGCAACTTAGCAGGTCCAATTTTACCAATGGGTATAGGCACTTATGCATATGTATTAAACTTTGTTGACGAATATTCAGGACTTATTATGATATATTTTCTGAAAAACAAATCTGATACCTTACAAGCTACAAGAATGTATTTATCTGATATTTCACCTTATGGAAAAGTGAAAATAATTAGAACAGATAATGGTGGAGAATTTACTTCTGATGATTACGAAAACCTCCTAATAAATGAAGGCATTAAACATGAGAAGACCAGTTCCTACTCGCTGCACCAGAACGGAATCGCTGAACGTAGTTGGCAGACACTTTTCAAAATGGCTAGATTTGCTAATAAAATCTAAGTTACCCAAAAATCTGTGGGTCTATGCATTAAATACCACCGTATATATAAGAAACCGTTGCTATAATAGTAACATTAAAAAGACTCCCTACGAGGTTTATATGAATTACAAACCCAACATAAGTTGCATGCATATTTTTGGTACAATTTGCTACACATATGTCGACCACAGGGCAAAACTTGATCCAAAAAGTGAACGAGGCATATTTATTGGCTATGACAAAACAAGTCTGGCCGATATGATTTATTTCCCAGAAAGTAAAATAATAAGGAAAATAAGATGCGTCAGATTTATAGATTCCTTTGAGCAAGTAAAGGATCCTGAAGAAAAGAACATTAATTGTGAGGAGCTGGTCCAACATGAACTACTATGGCCTAATTATGAGATAAGGCCTATAAATAGAAAACCCGTTCAAGATCCACAATTAGAGGAAGGTGTTATACCAGACGAGGAAAAATCAGACGCAAACCTTGAGTTAAAAGAAAATACAGCTGATGAGGGGGGACAAATTCCGCATTATCCGACCAGAATTAGAAGAAAGCCAGACTATTTTGGAATGGGTCAATGTAATATCTGTGATATTGACTCTTGCTATTCAGTGCAACGTATCCCGAAGAACTATCAAGAAGCAATAAATTCTGATAATTCCAAACGATGGATAGCCGCCATGCAAAAAGAAATGGAATCTCTAGTATCAAATGATACTTTTGAATTGAAAAAGGCCCCAAATGATAAAAATATTATCAGCAGCCGTTGGGTTTATACTGTAAAGCGAACTGAGGATGGCTCGCCAGTGTATAAGGCTCGTTTTGTAGCTAAAGGATTTTCGCACCCACTACAACTGGAAGGATTTTGTGATGCTGATTGGGAAAATTCACCAGATCGTAAAACTATCACAGGATATTGCTTTAGATTGGCAAAAGATAATCCAATAATTAGCTGGAAATCTGAGAAACAGGGGATGATTTCACTTTTGACCTGCGAAGCTGAATACATTGCATTGTCGCAAGCAACACAAGAGGCTATTTTTCTTAAATTACTAATAAGAACTATTACAAAACTAATAATAAGTGAGCCTATAACTATTTACTGTGATAATCAAGCCAGTATTGCTTTGGCTAAAAATCCAATAATACATCAAAGATATTAAATATCAATTTGTTAGGGATCAGGTACAAAAGAAAACGGTACAAATTGAATATGTTCAATCAGAAAATAACGTGTCGGATTTGTTTACAAAGCCAATTACAAAATTGAAATTACGGGCTTTCATTCCTCTCATATTTGGTACTGACTTATAAGGTTCTCTTATAGTCCTGGGTAAGACGTAAAACTGCATCCATTAGTTACTGTTTTATAGTCCTGGGTAGGATGTAAAACTGCATCCATTAGTTATTATCTTAAGAGACGTCAGTTTTTGGTATGAATGTAAGTCTTTAGTTTCAGGGTATAAATGTGAATAGTCCTACTTTTAGCCCAATCCTCCTCCTGAATAACTCTCAGAATCACTCTGACCCGGAGTGATAGTGACTGTTTTAATGGGTCCCAGCTATGGGTAAAATAACTTTTCCACTTTTTTGTTGTGATCACAACCTAATTTTATAATATTGTTGTTAATGTTTACTAACCTGAAGTACTTAACAGTGGATAAATGATATAACTAATTTTTGTGGATATAAATTTTTCATTTAAAAAAAAAAATGAATTAAAAATATAATTATTTTATGAATACTAAAAAAAGATTGTTTTAGAATCATGTTATGATCAGCTAAGAGCAATTATGGAGAAGTTTGTGATGAGTTTGATTTGTTTCTGCACCTATATATATCGCCCCCACCCATCTCTTGTTCAAGAAAGGAATTAAAGGATCGAAGTGAGAACAGTGGGGTATGTTTGGAGTACATATGATGGGGGTATATTCTGAACTGAGAGTAGGAAATTAACTATTAAATTCTAACTTAGTATAAGTCTGAATAACCACTCTTGATTATATATATTTATATAAGCAAGGATTAAAAGACAAAAGTAGGATAACTGGAAAAGAAATGGAAAGAAAAAAATAATTTAACATAAGAAATTTAAAATTAATAGGAGCATACATTGACAGGTGAAGTTAATGATAGATTCTTGACCAAATGTCAAAAAGCTAGAATGTTCTGGTTGACGCTAGATAGAGTTGGAAACAACTTTCTCTGGGGCAGGTCATCTCAGACTCCCACTAAGGGAGAGGCAGGAAGCCGTACTTTACCCTAGAAAATTGTTTCTCTTAAAAGTTTTCCTGTGATACATAGCAGTGGAATTCATTCAGAAACTGATGATATGACAAGGTGACAACTGACAAGCAGACATGGCTTCTTTCTACAAACAGCCTTCAATGAGTGCCAACCTGAAACTACTTGAACCTACCTAAGTACATGTTTTTATAGATATCACCTGGATGTCAACAAAATGATGTATTGAGCAAAATTACTCATAATTTCCATGGACCTGCATAGGTTCATTACTTGAAAACTAGATATCTATTTGTTGACACTCAAGAGTTTTGTTTGAAAATTTTCCTAGCCAAGATTTCTGTAAGAAAATAATTATTCTTGAGTAAATAGTATTTAAATAAACACTTCTTTGGTCCTTAGATAATATGTAATAACAAAGTTGTATTTATTCAGTTGTATAGTACAGGTGAAGCTGATCAGGTTGAGGATGTATTAAATTGCAGTTAAATACATTTTAGTAAGTTCGCTATTGGTTCAGATCTTGCCTATTTTTGCTGATTTCATTTATTGCAACTATTTTTTTTTTTTAGTTTACTCCAATCACCATTCAGATTTAATCAACAATTTTTCTTTTATTTCCTCCTGACCTCATATTTCATAATATCAACTCATATCACTTAATTCACTGACTGCTTCAAGCCTCTTTTTCGGGGAGGAGATTTATATATCTTAACAGGTCAAGGTTCACACAACATTTACTTAATAATGATCAAAACTTAAACACATCTGACATTAAAATATTCATTAGCTATAATCTTTCTATTCAGACTAGTATGCTCATATTGGGTGCTTACTAATCTGAATAAAAAGGTATAAATACTCTGTAATCTAATATTAATTGGCAATTCACTGAGTAGATAATTAAAGTAGTTATAACAGATATGAGTAAGTAGAGTCAGAGCTTCAGTCTTTCTATTAAACCTTTAGACCATCTAACACTGAAATAAATTGAATAAATAGTTTATTCTACATTTTGCTATACTTTTATATTTTTGGTTGCATATATGTAGCCTTTCTTGATTTTTGTCTTATTAAAATCAGTAATAGTTTAATGTATTATCACTGAATTTTGTAGAAAACTTTTATCATTAAATAGTTGGTGTGCTTTCAAATAACCTTTTATATATTGGGTAATCTTTTAAGATTTTATTTATTTTATTTATTTTTTTATATTAGTGGTATTAACACAAACAAATTATTACTTATATAGATAATCTTGGATAAATCAATAATATTCATAAAATAATTAAATTTATTTCCATTAATAATATACAATTAAATGCTTAATCTTAAACTCTCTGTAACTTTCATAATTTTTGTTATTTGACAGAAAAGACTACAAACAATGAAATACATATTTGTTGAAAAATCATAAGTAAAATTTATTTTATTTCTGCCTGTACTTTGGCAAATTAAAATAAAATATTTTAATTTTCAGAAAAACTATTTTTTTGCTTGCTCATATTTTGGTAAGCCTTTCTCTCTAAATTTCTGTAATAAATCAAATTTTTTCCACAAGTTTTAATTTAACAGTAATTATTAGATCAGTGTTTTAGATTGACAAAATTCCAGGAAAAATCCAACTTTACATGACTGCAGTAAATTTTCCACATTGTCTTGAAAACCATTAAGTATGCCCCTAATTGCACAATAGGTAACCAGCTTATCTAGCAGTTGTTGTTTAATGATAACAGATGTGTGAAAAAAGAACTAGGAAAAAAAACAGGTGGGAATTGCCCCGCCTTCACAAATCTGATGCATTAGTTGTTTACAACATTTAAAATTGATTCAACATGTTCTGAGGCAGTTATTCTATGCACTAAACATGTTCTTTTCTTTTGTAGAAATATTGAGATGAGAAATCATGCACTACTGAAAAGGTCCAAAAGAATTCTTATTTATTCCTTTTGTTTTGCATTTTTCCTTTTTATTCAGGTTTTCATTTCATTGCTTAAAATATTTTTGTTACTGTCATTCTATTGACTTTTTATTGTTCTGTGTATCAGTGCCAGTGTAGTACTGAATGACGGTGAATGTAATTATGTTAGACTCAATTCAATAATGTAGTAGTTTACTTGCCTGTCTCTCTGCCTACTCTTCTGCTTTCCTATTATCTACTTCTATGTTATTGCTCACTGTACTATGGGGGGATGATTTGAGGAGTGGGTGCACTTTTTGCAAAGTAACAGCTCAATCTGAGTTGAAGGTAGTTCCAGAGATTACAGTCTATGGTTTTTGCATGCACACACTAACTGTCCTGAGACGATGGAGTTCCGATCAGCTGGGGTGTGGAGGGAGGCAAAGGTGCTCCAGCTATTTAAACATGAGGTTAGACACTTCTTTTCCTGCTTTCAACTTTTTATATGCTTGTTTTCTTTCACACATATCGGTTGTAGCTTTAATTCATCAATATAAATGGTTGTAATTCAAAAATACATATTTTTGTCATTTGAACAAAAAAAATCAAGGGTGAATATTAAAATGGTTTTGTCTGTGTATAAAATATATAATTTGCTTTTTTTATTTGGCCATTAACTTTAGAAATCTAATATCCAGCTGCATTAGATTTTGCTTTCAACTAATATAATCATTTAGAGAGATCTGTTTAAAATAGCGATTGGAAAGTTGATTCTCATTCCTAAAACAAAATAATCATTGTTATTTTGACATATATTAACCCCAAACCATGCTAGTATACATAAATTGGTACCATATTTGTGATAGCTACCATTCTAATTATTTTTAAATCAGGTAAAATGATTATTTGCAACATTTATTGTGTGATTCAAGAATCATTACTATCATTTGTATGATTTTAAAATATTTTCTAAAGATCAATTTCTATTCAGGAATATTTATTCTCTGGTTTCAAGTTGGTGGACTTTTTTCTTTAGCAATATCAGTTAACACTCTGCATCTGTCAAATGGATATCCAGTAAGTAGAGTTGTTTATTGAAAACGTGCACCGGAGACATGTAAAGCAAAAAAGTAGTCTATAGAGATTTTTTTAATCTAAGTAAAAAAAGTCAAATTTACTTTTTGTAGTCTGATACTTCTAACAATTTTTACTTAAATTTATGTCCATGTGGTTATAAATAGTTACTGAATATATATCTTTTTCTAGTAATTGTTTAATCTCCCTATACTAATATCTACAATAGCATTTATTATATCCAAGAACCCATCTCATGTAAATTGGCACTAAAATAGATTTACATATAAAGGGTTTATTTTATTTAATTCCTTCATTTACCACTTAAGATTTTATTTCTATTTACAAAAGGGAAGAGATTCAAGGCCTCATTATTTCCTTTATGGATTAGAAATGGGCATTTTTTTTCTAATGTTGGTTGTAAACATTTTATAGTTAGCTTCATAGAGTAAAGGCATCTGTTGCATATTTGTTTACTTTCTTCATTTCTCAGATTACTTGCATTTGAATGTTTTTGATATTTGAACCCATTATACTTGTAATTTTTTTTTTCATAAGGAATATGGGAAATATTCAAAAACATCCAAGGAGACAACATATAAATTCACTTACAAAAGAGTAATAAGAACCATTTTTATTTTGGAGCAGAAAAAAGATAACACAATTATTTTTATTGTTTGGAATGACAAGTTTAAAGTTGCAATAATTATTTTTCTATGGATTCCCAAAATAGCAAAGGTAATTTTATGTACAGAAGTTCTTTTGTTGTCTCAGTTCAGAGATTAGCTTTTTAATGATCCTTGTTTCTTTATAGTAATTCTAATTTTTCTGTAATAAAGTCAGTTATGATATATTTTATGATACAGTAACAGACACAGGGAAAGTTCTACTTTCTGAATTGATTTTATTTGAATCGTTTAAGATTGTAGAAGTTTTGCATTCTTCTTCATTATCTTGGACTTATAAAAATATAGATTTCATCAATTTGTTTACTATTCCTTCACCTTTGTGTTTGAAACTTGAGACTAGAATAAAGACACAAGAGTAGATTTGAATTAACAAATATATTAACGAAAAACAGTAATACAATAATATAAAACAATCAAGAACATTAAGTCCAAACTGTCAGAGCTGTGACACTGAGCTGTCGGCCCATGGTCAACTCCCAGTCGCGGCGTGAAGCTGTAATGTTTCTTCCACCGGCATTTTGGGGTTGACTCCTAGTCGCTGCCACCAGCCTGTGTCCCGGTCGATCGGTGGTTGTTACTGCCGGGCAGAATCCCTTGGTCAGGGTACCAATATGTGACACTGGCCCGTCCAGGGTCAAAATTTGGTTGTCGATGCTAACGGCATTACACCAGCTGCAACCGGTTCAATACCAACTCTGTTGTTCCCAGCTCACTCCAACATCTGGTTACTGGAGTAACTGCTTCAATCTCAAGTCTAACCTACCCACATTGTGATTTTGATCTTAGGTAGATGAGATCAATCAGGTGTCAGGCCATAGTGTAAGCTGAGTCCAGACTGAAGGTGGTATCACATGAGCGTAAAGAAAAAGAAGCAAATAAAAGAAAAACCCAAGAGGTTCAAGTATGTTAAGAAATAACAAATTAACTTTATCCGTCTGTTATATAGAGGAGTGTGTTTCTCTCCCAGAATGTGACACTTCTATGTTTCAAGCAAGTTTGGTATCTTAAGTCAACTGATTTAGTTCTTACGTGTTGGCTTGGCTTCGTTCGTCCGTATAGCGTGCTATTGGTAGGATTGGCGAAGTTGGAGGTCATGGAATCTCTCAGTCAGCTTCTACACTTTCTAGCTTCTTCTGCTGTTAGCAACATGAACTTTTTTCTACCTGAATTTAAAGCTATGTATTCCGTTTCCACCTTGTATCTTGCCACCATTCCCAAATCTTGATCGAATATACTCTCTCTATTCAACAACGGAATAGACATCAAAACTAATAGTTTTCTATTTTCCAACAGGGTCACACATCCCAGCGCACTATAATATTTCCACAATTCTTTGGTGGGATCCACTGGCAACCTTAAATGATGGGGTAATTCGGTTTGTATTCCGAGTAGCACTTCCCTTAAGTGACCCGGGGTTACTATGCTTGGGGACAGATGTCCCAATGACAACATGTCTAATTGCGCTCTCACATGTTCCAGCAGGGTTGTCAACGACTGACTAGTTGTCATACCTTATTCGTAATTGTCATTAGTTGGAAATATCTTTGCTTAAATCCACTTATTTCCTGTAATTCCATCATTACAGTTTCTGTATCATTAATTACCCTGCTAGGTTATTTATTAACCAATTAATTCTGGCTCTATTCTTGGCCACTTCTAACCTTGTCACATTTAATATTGATACACTCTCCTTTGCCACCTGTTTTCTTGTTTATTTCCACTCCTCCCAGTTTTCTTCTTTAACATCATCTTCAGTTACTGTTCCAAACAGGATATTTAACGCTTTTCCCACAATCGGAACCACCAATCTCTTTTCTCTCGTCTGCAGTAGCTCTATTTCCTTCAGGTAATTTTTCATGTCCCTCCATTGAGCCTCTATCATAGTAGCCTTCGATTCTAGGGAATATAATAATCTGAGATATCCCTTCTCCTTGGAATAATCTGGCCCTACCTTCAACTGGGCTGCACCCAGCTGCTTTAGCTCATTTCTTAGTTTATTTAACAGCGACTCATATGGATTTAAATCTATCATGAATGTGATCAACCATATTGACCTGGTTATTATTACTTCACTTGTCTTTTTAAAAATGGTATTTCGGCTGTGCTTCCAAGCTTCCGCTATCCCTATCGTCATCATCAGTGTGGCTGTCATCATCATCAACCCCTTCATTTTGGTCATTCCTGCAAGGCAACAAGATTCTCTTGTTTTTATTTGTTTAACCATTCTGTCTTGTTCAATTCTTCACTCGATTATTCCATAATTTCTTTTCTAAGTTTGTAACTCTTCAGCTCTTCCCTTCTCTAACTCGCAGATCGATTGGTCGAGACAGATGCACGGACTTCCCCTCCAAAGGACGTAACTCCATGACACTACTGCTGGCTAGTCAGCAATACTAATAATCTTCTTCCGTCCTTTGTGAGGTGCAACCCGCGCCTCCATCCCTTCCATCCACATCCACCAGTCAGCAAGTAGGTTTTTTGGATGATCCAGTGTCATTATCTGTTGACACCAAATGCTTCTATTCTTCACAGCCTTCTTTGTTCTACTGAGATTTGGGCTTCCCCACCCCCTCTCA
Source organism: Acanthosepion esculentum (assembly GCA_964036315.1). Taxonomy (NCBI): domain Eukaryota; kingdom Metazoa; phylum Mollusca; class Cephalopoda; order Sepiida; family Sepiidae; genus Acanthosepion; species Acanthosepion esculentum. Next base: position 279,461 of record CAXIWW010001037.1, read on the forward strand.
ATCTCATCTTCAGAGGTAGTTTCTGTTCGACCTCTAACCTTCTCTCAGGGTTCAATTATTCTTCAGAAGGTGTTTCGTCCTTTTCCTTCTCTCTTGATTATTCCTTTTGATTTGAGTCTGTACCTTGGACTTCTTCATTACTTTTTGATTCAGTGTCTAGATCTCCCTTGTTTCTTAGCCTTTCTCTGAGCTGGGAAAGGGGTATCTGATCCTCCTCCTCCCACTCACTGAGCTCTTCTTGTTTAGGGTGTTTCCCTTTAGAACCCTTGACTGCTTGACTGTATTTCCTTGTTTTTCTCTTCCTTTTCTTTGGACATGGGGGCGAGACAGTGACATCACAGGGTAGCCTCTGCACAGATTCAGGTGACGACTGAATGCCGCTGGTTCCCACTGAAGGTTCCAGCTCCGTCACTCGGATTGCTTTGTCCAGATGGCTAAGTCGATCTATCTCTTCATCTTTTTTGGAATCCTCTTCTGTCTCCATTTCTTCTGGTTCAACTAGAGTTACCTTTCTTGTTCTTGCTTTCTTAGGCCTTGGCTCACTCATTTCTAGACTAGCTATTTCAGCTTTCTTCAGATCATTGGCATGGGCCCTCCTTGCTTGTCCTGCTACTTGATCCCATATAACATACGATACTGGACCCGTCTGCTCTACTATCCGGTAGTATGGTTCCCAGCTTTCCTTCTCTCTGGTGAATTTTATAGTAGACAGGGTCTCCAACCTTCAATTCTACTACCTTTCTTTCAGCATTCACCCTCTCATTTCTTCTCTTCTGTGCCCTCTTTATTCTTCTTCTGGCCTGTACAAATATTTTATGCTGTTGTTCCAACAACAGCTGATGATGATCTTCCTCCATATACATTCTTCGGGGCTTCAACAAGTTATCCACAGGCAGGACCATGTCTCTGCCAAATAACAAAGTATAGAAAAAGTCTGGAGGTTTCGTTAATTGTAAACCTCACGGCCGCCAGTGCCTGTGTCAATTACAGATCCCAATTTTCTCTGGCCAGTTTAACTAACACATCTCCCAAGGTTCTATGAAACTTTTACACTTTAGCGTTTGCCTGGGGGTGATATGGAGATGTCTTTATGTGCTCTATATTCAAACCTGTCAGTACTTCTCTCATTATGCTGTTTATATTCTCTGTGCCATTATCAGTGACAAGGTGCACAGGGGCACCATACCTAGGGAAGATTTCACTTATCAAGTCGGCTACTTGTCTGGTACTGCAAATGCCTCAGGCCAATTTGTTAGCCAATCAATAAAACTCACTATATAGTTATTTCCTCATGCAGTTTCCCCGTATGGTCCTGATACATCTATACCACTTTCTCGAAGGGGAAGCTCGGTACATCCATCCCTTCCAATGGTACCATTTCCTGCCTTCTACTCTATGACTGGTACACTATACAACTCCAAACATAATTAGTGACCTCCTCGTACAATTTGGGCCAATAGTACTTTCTCCCTATTAGGTCATATGTTCTATCAATTCCCATGTGCCCCAACTTCTCGTGGCACTGTTCTAATATCTCTGGCCTCCAACTTTTGGGCACATACAACTTGGCTTTAACTTCCTCATCTCTACTTGAGAGATAATGCAGCCTTTCTTCTATTATTGCATACTTGGTGGTCTCTCCTGCCTCCACCTTTTCTCTGAGAGCACCTATCTCACTGTCTGCCTGCTCCTTCTCAATCCCTTCTATCCAGTAAGGATCAGTCATCATCTGGTCCTTCTTTATCGGGGCACAGCTGGGTGAGAACTGCTCCTACACACTGCTCACTGGCATCAGTGTATAGCACCATGGGCTTGCTGAGGTCTGGGTACGTCAGCAGCGGAACAGCTGTCAGCTGCTCCTTTAAGGTATCAAATGCCCTTTGGCAGTCTTCTGTCCATTCTAACCTAGTGTATTTCTTCATCAGTGCTACTATGAGTATGGCAATTCTTGAGAATGCCGGGACGAATCGTCTGTAGTACCCTAAGCCCCTATAAATCCTCTTACTTGTCTCACTGACATTTTCACCTTATCCATGTCAGGCTTCATACCTTCTCCGTTTATAACAAAGCCCAAATATCTAGTCTCATTCATCAGAAACTGACATTTTGATAATTTTAATTTTAAACTGTGCTTTCTTAGTCTTCCCAACACTTGTTTTAGATGGAAAAAGTGTTGTTCTGGTGTTTCTTAAAATATCAGAATCACATCCAGATATGCCATAGCACTATTGACATAAGTTGCTGGAAGATTCCCAGGGCATTAGCCAAACTGAAATTGATCTTTCTATCATCCCAGCCTCCAACATCTCTTTCACTGCCTCTTCCACTATGGGCCTCTTATGAACAGGTGTTCTATAAGGCTTCAATTTCACAGGGGGGTGATCGCAGGTATCGATTTTCATTTTTACTGTGTGGGTCTGGTCTCATCCCAATTATTTCTTAGCAGACCTCCCACTCTGGCCCTAAATTTATCAGGTGCCAATATCTCTTCGTCTGCTATTCCTTCTGGTTGCTCTTCGTATTTTCTGTGCTTCTCATCGAATTTCACTCGATTCAGAGTTCACAGGGGTAGTGCCTTCCCTACCTCCTCTCCTATCTTAACCTTTATTATCTTGTGGGCCTGGTTCACCATCATAATGGGCACTAATTCAGCTGCCTCTACTACTGCCTCACACAGAGCTACCTCATTCTCTTCCGGGCACTTCTCCTCTACAGGGACCAATTGCAGGGTTCCCTTCCTCATTCTCTTCACCTTTACCTGACACCGCTGTTCTAGGGGGTAGTCTTATATCTTCCTCCACCACTATTGTTATAACTTCTTCTAGTGGATCTCCTAGTGGTGTTTTCTCGCCATTTTCTACCAACACAGTAGGGTTAAACTCTATACGAGCCTTCAGGCTCTGAAGCCAATCTTCTCCCAAGATTGCTTCCGTACACAAATCAGGTGTTATGTAGAAGTTCTGGGTACTTCTCAATTTTCCAATTCTCACAGGAAGCCTCGCCATCCTTTTTATCTCCAGGGGGCCACCATCTGCCTGTGTGATCTCTGTCTGCTTTTCATATCCCTTCCTTCTGTTTCACCTGCCTATATTCTCTCTCTCTCAGCAATGAAACAGATGCTCCTGTGTCTATCAGAGCTTTCATTGCCATACCCCCTATTTTCGGCTTCCAAGACAACTCCTTCTCTTGCGTTAGTGAAGAGAACACCTTGGCCTTCCTTCTCCTAGGTTCCCATCTCTGTGTTATCCCAGCAATAGGTGCTGGCAGCAACAATTTCCCATCATCCTCCTCACATAGGTGAGTTCTTCGTCTTCTCTGCCTGGTTGGTTCCAGCTGGACCCTTCCCAGTCTCTTTCTGCCATTTCTGAAAGCACAATTCCTCTTCAAGTGCCCTGGTCTTCCACAAAACCAGCACCTTCTTGTTGGGCAGTTAACTGCAAAGTGGCCCAACTGACCACATATCCAACATTTCATGCTCCTTCTTTTTAACTGGGCCACCTCCCTCTTATTTCTGGGGTGGCATGCTGGCTTTTCCCTGGTTCTGTCTTTAAGGTGCAGCCTTCTTTAATAATATCAGTGCGACACATTTCCTTATCCTGCACGACTTAGCTAGGTGTCCCTTCTTCCCACACCTAGTACATCTGTCCTGATCAAAGTCAGGGGGCAATCTGCACTTCGTCAGGCAGTCTGCTGCTCTGTGGTCCTCATACCTACATGTCCAGTAGACCAGCCCGTATCGACCCAGCGTGGGCTTATAAAACCCATGCCTTGTTGACCAAGCCTTTCTTTTGGGAAACTCTTCCCACACCTCGGGCTCCTCTACCTCTTGCTTCACCCTTTGATTCCACGCAGGGACTCTCTTCCCTTCCCCATTTCTTCCTACCTCCCGACTTTGCTCTTGCGTCTTCCTACCCATTCTTACTTTCTCCCAAACTCCCTGGCTCTCTTTAGCCAGCGCCACCGACAACCTTAGCGGTCCTTCCTTCATTACATTGTGGCAAATACACTCGTCACTGAGCGCTTCTATATATAAATCGGCCAACTGGGCCTGCATTACTGCGTTGTGTCTTACTTCATCTGGGAAAGCTAATGAAGACAGCTTCTCTGCTTGGGTCCCTAATTCTCCAGGGGTTTCATCTTTCATATATAAATCGGCCAACTGAGCCTGCATTACTGCGTTGTGTCTTACTTCATCTGGGAAAGCTAATGAAGACAGCTTCTCTGCTTGGGTCCCTAATTCTCCAGGGGTTTCATCTTTCAGCTGCGCCATCTTCAGAAGGGCTCTCATGGTCTCTATCGCTGTCCCCTCATCAGCGAACTCCCGAGTCAGCAATACCTCTAGCCTTTCCCATGACAAGTGGGGTTCACTGGCTAAGAGCCCCTTTATGAACTCTAATGCTTTCCCTCTCGTAGCATCATAAGCCAAATACAGGGTTTCTCGGTCTGAGAGTCCATAGATTATGTGGCTCTTATCCAGAACCAATCTCTAAAATTTTTCGAATTACCATCAAAGTCTGGAATCCTAGGTCCGCCGAACAATTTCTTCAGGTCTACTGGCAACTCCTGCTCAACCCCCTCTTCCTCTATGTCTACCCTATCTGAATCGTGGTCAGACATATTTAAACAATTCAAAACAAAAAAAAACACAATCAAGAGCAGCAACAATCGAAATATTATTGGGAGATTAACCAAAAAAAAAAAATGTCTCACCTGACAATCGATTTCCAGGTCGTTCCTCTCTGCTTCCGGGCTGTTGAACTAGTGGGCCTGGAACCATATGGTTATAATTAACCAAAGTCCTTTCGTTCCCACTCTAGCGTGTTTCCATTTGTCTACTTGAGACGTTGTGTGTTGTCCTGGGCGAAATTCTCTGCAACTCCTGTGGCAGTGGTTAGGGTCGAATCCTGGTTTCGGCACCAATATGTGACACTGAGCTGTTGGCCCGTGGTCAACTCCCAGTCGCGGCGCGAAGCTGTAATGTTTCTTCCACTGGCATTTTGGGGTTGACTCTTAGTCACTGCCACCAGCCTGTGTCTTGGTCGATCGGTGGTTTTCGTTGCCCAGCAGAATCCCTTGGTCAGGGTACCAATATGTGACACTGGCCCGTCCAGGGTCGAATTCTGGTCATCGATGCCAACAGCATTACACCAGCTGCAACTGGTTCAATACCAACTCTGTCGTTCCCAGCTCACTCCAACATCTGGTTACTGGAGTAATTGCTTCAATCTCAAGTCTAACCTACCCATGTTGTGATTTTGATCTTAGGTAGACAAGATCAATCAGGTGTCGGGCTGTAGTGTAAGCTGAGTCCAGACTGAAGGTGATATCTCACAAGTGTAAAGAAAAAGAAGCAAATAGAATAAAAACCCAAGAGGTTCAAGAATGTTAAGAAATAACAAATTAATTTTATCATCTGTTATATAGAGGAGTGTGTTTCTCTCCCAGCCCGTTATCTATGGAATGTGACACTTCTATGTTTCAAGCAAGTTTGGTATCTTAAGTCAACTGATTTAGTTCTTAGGTGTTGGCTTGGCTTCGTTTGTCAGTATAACTTGCTATTGGTAGGATAGGCAAAATCCAAGGTCAGTTTCTGCGTGGCAACACTCTGGTTCCCGCTACTCGAACTCCAAAGCCAACTGTCTAACTGTTGAACGACCCGAAGACATTCTTTTATATGGGTACCGACCAAAAACCAGTGTAGGGCCAGACGTGGCCTGGGGTTCTCGATAAATCTCGAATCCCAACAAGAAGTCTCTTTGTTGTCAGGCCAGGAAAATTGATTACTTCCCATTTTTGGAAAATTAATCACTTTCCATTTTGTGGGGTCTCCCTTGTCTGTGAGGGAAGGTTGGAGGAGAGTTATCCTCTTAGACTCTTCCTCTCTCTCATACCAATCCCTTCAGTGGGTGTTAATAACTTCTCCGTCCTTCTCATCCATTCACCTCTGCCTATCACCATTCCTACCACTCGACCAATGGCATCCCGGCCATGCGAGTGTGGCTAAACTGGCCTCCTTAAAATTATAACCCAGAATTTTTGTTTACAAAATTCTCCTTTTTCCCATCGGCCAAAATTTTTACGAATTCCACATTGCTACTTAAAATCTAGCAGATCTTTTTGGTCACTCAGAATCCAGCACTCTTTACCAATTCCATCAATCACTGTCAAAGTTTCCCATCTGGTCCCTTTATGAAGTTAGCTTTTACTGGAACCCTTGGCTTCTTGAGAAATTAAATTCCTTATCTCACCAAATCACAATTCTTCCATGCTATCTTTTCTCATGCCCAAAATTTTATAATCACCATATTGCTACTCAACGTCTCGGTGTCTGAAAGCGACACTTTGGTAAAGTAGATAATAACAATCCTCTCCACCAATGTCTGGATAATTTTCTCTCTCATGCCAAAAGTCCCACAAATACCATATGGCTTTTGCTTGCTGGCACTCAAGAAAGAAAATAAATGATATCTTGGAAAGATAATTATATTGATTCTCCCTACCCTGTATTGGCAATCGTCTCAGGCCAAACTTTTTATGAAAATTAATCAATTTGACAAAATCTCACACATCGCTTTTTCTCCGGGTTTACTGTCCTTTGTGAAAAGTAACTTTTTCGTAAATAAAATCAAATCTTTTTAACATCGAATGGTATATCTTTTGGGATAACTTCTTTCCACCTCAGAATTTCTTGTTTTAATTTCTATGGTTAATTACCATAGCTAAATAGTGTCACAGAGCTGACTTTTGGGGAAAAACTCTACTGACAAAAAGCAGTACCTGCTTTTATTTTTAACTTGGAAGAGTCCATCTGTGTATGGGTAATTTACCATAACACCCCCTCCTAAGTCTTAACGTCGCAGGAGTCTTAATATCTTTTTCTCTTAGGATTAACGATTATAAAGTCCGTCCTTTTCCTTTTTAAATGACATTGCTCTGAGGTTGCTTGAGGTATTTGTGTCAGAAGTGTTATAAATGACATACATTCCTTCTTGGCCTTCAGGAGAACTGCTGTCAGCATCATCCGACAGGCGTTTCCGGATTTGGTTTAAATGTCCCTTGTGTGTAAACTGTGAACCTTTGATCATGTAAACCATATTTTTTTTCAATTGTACTCATTTCCCAGAAAGATTTATTATCCTGAAACATCCGGAAAAAAACTTTCTCTCCGGGTTGGTAGTGTTTATTTGGTATAGCATTTGTTCGTCCGGGTTTTGCTTGTTTGGGGAGTAGCTTGTCGAACACAGACCTGATTTTCCGTGCAAACATTACTTCGGCTGGAGGTAATGATGATGGTGTGTTGTTGGGCGTAATTCTATACACCTGAAGAAATTGTTGTAGGGCATTTTCTGTGGGTATGTCCCTAGCTTTCTCCAAGGCTCTTTTCAATGTATCAATGAAGTGCTCAGCCTGTCCATTGGACCTTGGGTGATATGGGGCAATTGTAATAAGATTGATCTTGAAGGTCTCACAAAAATCCTTAAAATCGCTGGACGTAAATTGTGTTCCATTGTTGGACACTAGACAATCGACTACCCAAAATCTGGCAAACAGTTTGTGGAGGAAATTGATTGTAACTTCTGTAGTGGGTTTTCTAAATCTAAGAACTTCGGGTCATTTTGAAAAACTATCTACTACTATGAGATAGTAGAATCCGTCTAGCAGGCCCACAAAGTCCACATGTATTCACAACCCTGGTTGGTCCTTTTTAGGCCAAGGATTATATTTGATTGGGGGTGCTTTTGCTGCCAAGGCACAGCCTTTACTGGATTTTACCATGTCTCCGATATCCATGTCCATGTTCGGCCATTACACATAACTGCGCATAAGGCTTCTCATTCTTGAAATCCCTGGATGTCTGACATGGAACTCTTTCAAAATTCTTCTTTGTAGAGTTGTGGGAATGACGACTAGCTCACTATATAGAGCATGTATATGTATAGAGCACTTAAATTGACATTCCCCTGGGACATCGGCGGAATCTCCCAAGACGGTACCATCAAAACTGAGATGGGCCATGGGTCTATGGGAGAGGCTGTTGGTATCCTTACCCCGACCATGTTTAAACCAGTAATACAACCCTAATCAGTTTTCATCATGGCACTCTGGTTAGCAAGTATAAATGTGCGGGGCCTGAGGTCCGAGTCTCGCAGGGCGAGGTTCTCTCGTGACCTTCAGCGCCTCGGGGTGGATGTTTGTTGTGTGCAAGAGACCCGGTTTTCTTCTCATGACCGTGAGGACATACTGTCTAGGGGGTTCTCCCTTTATTCAGCATGTTTTGATGGTCGTTCGAGGGGTGTCTATTGGCTGGTGAGCAAGTCTTTGAAGGCTGCATGTACTCTTGTCTTCGCGGATCCGGCGGGCAGGCTTTGCGTGCTGGATGCCACCATAAAGGATAAGGCTCTACGACTCATTGGGGTTTATGCTCCCAATAGCCATTCTGAGCGACCTGCTTTGTTTCGGCAGATCGAGCCGTACTTGACGACATCTCGTCGGGTAGTTTTAGCGGGCGATTGGAATGCCGTCCTTGACCCCGATATAGATCGTATAGGGCAAAAACAGGGTACTAACAATCCTGATGTGAAACCATTTCGGGACTTTATCGGCAGGTTTGATCTTGTCGATAGGTACCGGAATGAGCACCCTCGGGAGGTAGCATGGACTTGGACAAATAGTGGCAACTCGGCTCCTGGGTCGCTTGCGAGCTACCTCAACTGAGTTTTAGTTAAGAGAGTCGATGTAGGGCTCTTAGGGTGTCCAAGCTTCCATTATATAGTTTATACGGATCATAGGCTTGTCCGGGTCCGTGTAAACTTAGATAATCCTAAGGTTAGGTTGGCTGGGTACTGGAAATTAAACTGCTCACTATTTGGTGAGCAGGATTTCCGGGACCAGCTGTTACTAATGATACAGAGGGAATTGACGGGGGCGGTTTTAGGGAATGCCTGGTGGGATAAATTAAAATCCAAAGTTAGAACGTTTGCTGCCGATTTTAGTTGTCGACTCAATCTAGATAGATTAGCAGCGCAAACGGCTTTAGAAGAAAAAGTTGATCGGGCAGTGAAATCCCGTAATAGTGGGGAAATAGCCTTAGCTAAGGCAGAGTTGTCCTCCTTGCTTATCAAGAAGGATCAAGCTCTGGTAGTTAGGGCTAGGTTAAAAAGAATGTCCTCTGAGGCGACGAATATGGCCGCTGAATTACGTGCAGAGGAAACTCGGAGTGCTACTAGGCGACATATTGCGTGCGTCACATTGCCGGATAATCGGACCGTGACTACAAACGCGGGCATATGCGAGGCTTTTCGAGATTACTTTCAGGATCTTTTCACCAGGGAGCCCGGTGTGAGCCCTGCTCGGTTCGACGCCTATTTGGCCAACTTTCCCTGCCTTGAGGCAGCTAAAGCGGCTGGGTGCGAGGGTCCCATCACAGAGTCGGAAATCTGGGAAGCGCTGAAGCAGGTTGGCCTGGATAAGTCTCCGGGACTAGATGGTCTTCCCTACGAATTTTACTTGAGGCAGTCGCCCGTTTTTGTTCCTTTGCTGGAACTGATTTTCAACAACTGGATGAAGCAGGGGTCTATACCCCAACGCTTCACCAGGGGTGTGATCAAGTTGCTGCGTAAGGACAAGAACGGTGGGGATGGGATAAATAACTTTCGCACTTTGACTATGTTAAACACAGAGTTAAAGATTTTGGCGAAGATCTTAGCCAACCGTTTGCAGCTTGTCCTGTCTAGTATGATTGGCTCCGAACAGACTTGTGCTGTGAAGGGCAGGACTATTCAGGATAACCTGCATATGGTACGCTTGATCTTAGAGCAAGTCGACAGTGAAGCCGCGCTGATCAATTTAGATCAGTCCAAGGCCTTCGATAGGGTTGGCCATCGTTTTCTGGACGCTGTCCTTTCGGCGGCCAGTTTCGGAGCCGACTTTCGCTCCTGGATCCGACTTTTGTATGCGCTGGTGGAGGTGAATGAAGTAAGATCGAAGCCTTTCGTATTGTCTCGCTCCATTTGTCAAGGTTGTCCGCTTTCGCCTTTGCTTTACGTTCTTGCCTTGGAACCTTTCCTTCACAAGTTAAAGGCGAATCCGGTCCTGCGCGGAATTTCCTTGCCTGGGGCTACCACCTCAGCCAGGTATTCTGCCTATGCTGACGACGTTTCGGTTCTTGTGTCGAGCAGAGCCGAGATTGACGAAGTCAGCAAAGAAATCGGTGGCTATGAGATGGTGACAGGGGCCAAGATCAACTGCGATAAGTCTGTTGGCTTGCGGTTGGGTGCGTGGAAGGGAGTTTCTCTTCCCGGACCTTTCCCCTGGACGGATGGGCCGATCAAGATGCTCGGCGTCTGGTTCGGTCCTGATCTCCAGTTGGAAATGAATTGGTCGGAGGTTCAAGGGAAGGCCGAGATCGCGGTTAATCTGTGGTCTCGGAGGAGGCTTTCCTTGAAGGGAAGGGCGGAAGTATGTGTTTCACACATCTACCCGATTCTCCTTTACCGACTCTCTGTACTTCCACTCCCGTCTACCAGACTAATTTTATTAGTAAAGCTTCTGTTCTCTTTCTTGTGGAGAGACAAAGCTCCTATGGTATGTCGCGAGATCTGTTGCCTTCATCCCGCTGAGGGCGGTCTGGGTATGCCTAGCATTAAGGAGGCCGGCCGTACACCCCGTACCGAATGCTCCTTCTACCGTGAATGTCGTCTTGCTTTGAAACGCTTCTCACGGGCGCGGAAAAGCCTATCCAACGCCCAGGTGTTGTCTCGTAGGGTGTTGTATCAAGTGTTAGTCTGGGGGGCCGTTCAGGATGATCTGATTGACGAACTCGGTCTTACAAAGCAGGAGGCTCGCTCAATATGGCCTTGGGCGCCTGGATTGAAATGTCTCAATAATGATGAGGAATCACTCACCTGGCTGGTGATTCATGGGGCCCTCTGGGTCGGCAAGAGACTTTGTTCAGCAGGCTTGGAGAAATATCCAAACTGTCGTCGCTGTACTGGAGAGGTCGAGACCATTGGTCACGCCTTCTTTCATTGCAGGGCGGTAGTGCTGTTGTGCAAGTTTGTTGAAGGCCTCATGGTCCGCATGCTGCAGGGAAAGTTCTTTGTCCTTGAGGCCAGTTCTGTTTGTAGCAATGTGGTGCCGCAGATGACGAAGGCTGAACATTATGTATTCTGTTGCTTACTAGGTGTTATGCGAATCGTGATTTGGACGACGCGTCATAAGGAATTCCATGAGGGCGAGAAGTTCACTTCTTCCTAACTGATCTTGTTCTTTAAGCATCAGCTTAAAGTCAAGATTAGGACGGAAAGGCGGCGGCTCACCTCATCTGAATTTGGTAAAAGGTGGGTGAATCTTGCGCGTATGTGTCAAATGAAAGGGGCTGACCTAGAGTGGCATTTTGATGCCGGTTAGGCATCAGGATATTTGTTTTCCTGGGTTAAACTTGGGCAACCCATCCCTTGATTTAGGCTAGATTAGGGGTTTTTTTTTTTATTTAGTTTTTCTTTTCTGGTAAACTTAGCTAGGGTGTGTTTGCTCATTGGCCCCTTTTATTTCTGACCCACCCCCCTCTTTTCCTTTAGTTTAACTCCCCATCCCCTCCCTCGTTAGGTGGTCAGTGATTTCCGTTCTCTGGTAGATGCGGGGCGCTTTTCGTTTCGTGTGCGTGTTTTCGTATTTGTTGTGTCTGAATGAGTGCATGTCTGTGTGAGTGATTGGGATGGATGAATGTTTTCTCTATTCATTAAAAGCCCCGCATCGATTTCGTCTAGTTAACTGATTTTTCTGCCACATTTAAGGTTTGTGGGGGTTTTATTACTAACACGATTTTGTTTAGTTTCTTGTATATATTTTTATGTCATATTGTATATAATCATTGGGGTGCTTTTAAACTTATTTTAATCCCCCCCCCACAGACATTATTTGTACATATGAGATTAAGTAGGATTTTCATTGAGACCGTGAGGTATTTTGGTGGGTGTAGTAAGAAAGGTATGTACGAATGTGTTGTTTTGGTGGAAGGAATATTGTTTTGGTTTGATTGGGTCAGTGGTTGTGGCTAGCTAAGTTTAAGACAGATGATGACCGTCCTTTTTTCCCCCACCCCTCTTTTGGCCTTGTGCCACATTTGTTGTATAATTCAACAATAAATATTGTAGTAGAACAAATAAACCAACAGAGCTCAACTACATATGTGTACCCACATTCTTCTACTCACACACACACAGACACAAAACTACAATTGCACTACGCTGTGAACTGTCTGTCCAAAAGCCGAGTAACAAACTCAAAATTCTATTATCCTTTTGTACAAGCTTTTTCATACTTCAACTCAGTTATCATTTATCACTGAACTCTGAACATTCAAACAAGAAAGTTCTTTAATACATATTTTCAATCTTGCATCAGTACAAGGGAAACTACTTCCTTTTTCTTAATTTTATTTCATCAAGCACAATTGTTGTACTCGTCTATTTTCAATACATTTTATTGTTGATTACTACATAATCTCTTGTTATTACTTCCTTGTGTTTTTTGCAAATTTAAATGTGATGTGCTAACCAAAAACACAACCTTCACCAAAGCTTTCTTAACAATTCTAAACCAAATCTAATTAGCATGCCGCAAACTCAATTTTGACAGTTTAAAATCGTTGCAATGTTTGTTCACGACTGATGCGAATGTAGTGTAATAATCTCCACTATCCTTTCTGGTTAAATTCATACACTTCCATCTCTTATGAAATAGTGAAGTTTTAGGACTAAAAGGGTCTGTAAGAAGTTTAACCACTTCGGTAAATATCAGTTCACTTGTTTTACGGGGTAACATACAATTCATAAATTTGGTGTGCTCCATGGTGTCTAATTTTTGAAGTAGTAGGCAAAACTTTTTAGAGTCTGCCCAATTTGAACAACCTGTAGAATATAAATCCTTGTACCTTCTAAAATATGCAAAATTCGTATACCTATGGTTTAAATGTATTTTTCATAAAGGAAAAATCCTTTTCAAAGCTTTCCAACCCCTTCAGTTGAAAGCTAAAGGATTAAATTTTCTAATTCCAGAAAAAAAATACTGTAGTGTGGAGTATTTCAAATAGAAATTTGAATGATTTTTAATCCATGTTTCCTGCTAAAATAAGATATACATTTCTGAAACGTTACTTTCATAAAATTAGCAAATTTAAAGTTTTAAATTAATCTGTTCTGAAACAAATATCACTTACTTATAGCATAAAATTTTCTAGACAAACATTTCTTAACCTCGGGGTCTTGTTATTTTCACATCTCCATCGATAATATGATGGCTGAATGTGTTGACAGGTTTAGTACGGTGCATCAAAAGTGACATAACAGTTTTTTTGTTTCTTATAATAATTTAAAATACTATAAAAATTTCTTAAATTGAGTTACCTCTCTAATCTCTTTCATTATTTAATAACTAAGATAATGATAAATAATTTTATTAATTATTAATATTACATTACAGTTATTATCTCAGTTATTAAATTAAAAATGTAATAACTAATAAAATTATTATATTAATTATTAAAATATCCCACTGGTTATTAATTGTTTAAATTGATAAATGAGATAATTTTATTATCTCAATTTAATTTTTTAATTTAACTGAAAGTGAGATAAGATCTTTATATGTCAAGGGGCTTTCCCCAAGGAGACAAGCCTTGAAACATGTGACCTTTTAACCATTGTGACACTGAGCTGTCGGCCCGTGATCAACTCCCAGTCACGGTGCAAAACTGTAATGTTTCTCCCACCAGCGTTTTGGGGTTGACTCTTAGTCGCTGCCACCAGCCTGTGTCCCAGTCGATTGGTGGTTGTCACTACCCGGCAGAATCCCTTGGTCAGGGTACCAATATGTGACACTGGCCCGTCCAGGGTCAAATCCTGGTCATCGCTACTTGGCGGAATCCTTTGGTCAGGGTACCAAGTGGGATGGTCGGTCGATGCTAACAGCTTCACACCAACTGCAACCGGTTCGACACCAGTTCCGTCATTCCCAGCGCACTTCCAACATCTGGTTACCGAAGTAACTGCTTTGATCTCAAGTCTAACCTACCCACGTTGTGATTTTTATCTCAGGTAGACAAGATCAATCAGGCGTCAGGACGTAGTGTAAGATAAGTCCAGACTTAAGGTGATATCGCACAGGCGTAAAGAAAAAGAAGCAAATAAAAAACCAAGAGGTTCAAGTATGTTAGAAAATAACAAATTAACTTTATCCGTCTGTTATATACAGGAGTGTGTTTCTTTCCCAGCCCGTTTTCTATGGAGTGTGACACTTCTACGTTTCTCAAGCAAGTTCTGGTATCCTAAGTCAACTGGTTTAGTTTTTAGGTGCTGGCTTGGCTTCGTTCATCAGTATAACTTGCTATTGGTATGATAGGCGAAGTCGGAGGTCATGGAATCTCTCGATCAGCTTCTACAAGGCAACACTCTACTCAAGCTCTGACTCACGAACTAACTATCAAATGGCACAAGGACGTTCATTTATATGGGTACAGACCAAAAAATGGTGCGGGTTAGACACAGTGTGGGGTTTTCAGTAAATCTCGATTTCTGACAAGAAATCTCTTTGTTGTCAGGCCAGGAAAATTGATTACTTCCTATTTCCATGAGGAGAGGTTGGAGGAGAGCTATCCTCCTAAACTCTTCCTCTCTTACATTGATACCTCGTACCAATCCCTTCAGTGGACGTTAATAACTTCCCTGTCCTTCTCATCAAATTACCTCCACCTATCACCATTGCTACCACTCGACCAATGGCATTCTGGCCATGTGGGTGTGGCTAAGCTGGCCTCCTTAAAATTATAACCCAGAATTTTTGTTTACAAAATTCTTTTTTTTTTACCATTGGCCCAAATTTTTATGAATCCCACATTGCCACTTAAAATCTCTCAGATTTTTTGGTCACTCAGAGTCTTCTTAACCAGCACCCTTTACAAATTCCATCAATCACTTGTCAAAGTCTGCCATCTGGTCCCTTCATAAAGTTAGTTTTTACTGGAACCCTTGGCTTCTTGAGATATTAAGTTTCTTATCTCCCAAATCATGATTCTTCCACGATATCTGTTCTCATACCTAAAATTTTATAATCACCATATTGCTACTCAACGTGTCGGCGCCTAAAGACGATACTTTGGAAAAGTAAATAATAACAATTCTCTCCAACTCGTATCAGAATAAAATATTTTCTCATGCCAAAATTTTTATGACTGTCATATAGCCTGGCCAATATCTCGACGCCTTGCTTTTTCTGAATCTAGTGTTTCTCTTGGCAAGCATTTTATTTTTTTACAAACAACATTAATCACTTGTCAAAAAACTTACATATGGCTTTTCTATGAGTCTACTGTCTACGTCAATTTACAGTCTTTGAGAAAAGTAACTTTTTCGGAAATAAAATAAAATCTTTTTAATATCGAACGTTATATCTTTTGGGATATCTTCTTTCAGTTCTCAGTATTTCTTGTTTAATTTTTATGGTTAATTAGTTAATCAATTACCATAGCTAAATAGTGTCACACATAATGTCACTTATGAGATATCATACTAAAAAAAATATAACATTTTGATGCACAAAAATTTTTTTTAATTATTGTAAAAAGTTTTGGTAGCATTATTTGTATTAAGCTTTTAATTTTCACTTAGTAAATATAGTCTTCACTTAAAAACTTAATAACCTACCTCACACTCTGTTTGGAAGAATTTTAAAACATTTTTTAAAATTAAAGAAAATGCAAAAAACTAAATTTTAAAAATTCATTCACTTTTGAATAAGTCCTGAAAGTTTCATTAAAATCAGACAATTATTTGATTTTTGCAAGAATTTCCAAATTAATGGCTTTTCTGCCTGAAACTGCTACACTAAAATGGCCATAACCACAAGTATTACAAAGTTAACAAAAACAAAAAAAAAATATATGAGAATTTTGACCAAAATTTAGAATGTGTTAGAAAGAAAAAATTTTTAAAATATATTTAAAAAATGCTTGGTTCTTTCCTCTTAATAACATAAACATTTTAACAATGAAACTTTGTTTTAAGTTTGGGGAATTTTATCATTATGCTATACTGGTTTTTTAACAAATTATTGGAGGTACCTATTCAAAATTGTCTATTGTGCCCCAAATCATGTTTTGTGAGAACGTGTTTTTGTTTTCACTAATTTGCCCCGTTTGCCAGTTCAAGCAATTTTCTTTACTCTTGTTGAGTTTGAAGTAGAATTTCTTCAAGTTTTTGTTGTCTGATTTCCGTTTGTTTTTGTAATGCGAGCCTTTCTTTTTCAATTCGCTTTTGAAGTTCAAGCCTTTCCTTTTCAGTTTGCTTTTGAATTTCAAGTTGGCATTTATGAAATTCAAGTATGGCAGATTTGGACTCATCCACGTTTGACCATGTTTGACTGTGTCTTTTTATTTTTCTCCTAGGTTTAAACCAAAATAGAATTTAACAGAAGAGAGAAAAAATGAAATATGTTTAATTTCTTACTCACTCAGAAAATCATGAGTGCTTTTTTTTTTCTTTCTTCCTCTTAGAGATATGAATTCTCAGACAGTTACACTTTTTTTTTCTGTTTGGTTTCCTTTTCTGGATTGTCAAGTGTTGCTGAGTAGAACCAATATTGACAATTTCCAAGTTGTCCTTTTGGGTTCCTCAAGGGTCCTTAAGAGTCCTCATCACCAAGTTGTTGTGGCCTTGTTTGGGCCAGAATAAAGACACAAGAGTGGATTTGAGTTAACAAATATATTAACAAAAATTGGTAATACAATACTATGCAAACAAGCAAGAATGTTAAGTCCAAACTGTCAAAGCTGACAATATTTATTCTGTAACATACAGAATTGTGGCACAAGGAAGTGGGGAGGAAGGAGAGGCTGGTCTTTATTAACTATCCTAGTCAATCAGATTCGCGACCCATTCATTCATTACAATTTGCTCATTAACCAAAAGAACTTGACCATCATCTCTTGATCCTGCATACACCAAAATACTGCATATACACAGGGGGGGCCTACAAAAACACCCCATGAGATAAAAATCTGATGAGTCCAAAATGTCTTCTTTTTTTTTTTTTTTTTTTTTTTTTACAAAAATATATAAAAATTCCATGATTCATGTAATGATGGGGACGGAAAAACAAACTAAAATGTAACATAAAGATAAAAACAAATGTTAGTAGGACCCATCCACCTCTCAAAATAATAAGAGGCCACTGTATTCTGCTGCTAGACAGAATCAAGCAGCACACTCACTAATGAGATAGGGAGGGTAAAAATAAATGACGGAATGGGAAAAATCAAAAGCCGGCCCAGCCGAGATGAAAACAGGGGACAAAAACAAACTGGGGAGATTGGGAATCTCGACATGGATCATAACAAAAGAGAGAGCCGGGAAGAACACTTATTCATATTAACTAGGAAAACAAAATAGTGTCTAACTTAACCAGGAGAGGGTTTACAGGAAACCACCCCATTGCACTTAAGGGAATTTAAAAGAGAAAATGAAGGCTAGCCCCATCCTCACAAACCAGTCTTGCCTCAGTCACCCACCTTTTACTGAAATCTGTTGAAATCAAATGCTTTCTATCAGATCTGATTTTTACCCTAAGCTGATGCTTAAAGAAAACAACCAGACCCTGATGTGAATAATGTTTGTCTCGCAGGATTCCCTCCTTTTGCGTCATCCACACCACTATTCTTGCCATAGCTAGCAACATCAAAAACACCATCCATTGTCACAAGCATATGCGAGATCAACGGACATGAGCTGTCAACTCACTGACATACTCCCAGAAAGGGCGCACATGAGGACAATGGTAGAAGGTATATGAAGCCATTTTCTCTAAGCCAAGATCAAACTGATGACAGTCTGGCAAATCTGCCTGGCCCCATCTGAAGTGCACGTCATTGAGAGGTAGCACGTTCCGAATCAATCACCAGCTAAGTGAAAACTCAAGGTTGCTGATATAATCTGGCGCCCAAGACCAAAAAGAGTGCAAATTTGATGCTGACAAGCTGAGCTGGTCACACAGAGGATCCTTCATGACCCCCTCCACTAATTCACGATACAATAGTCTCTGAGGCCAAGAAAGGTCACTTAGCTGAGGAATAACCTTAAAGGCTGACCAACACTCACCAAGGAAACTCGACAGCCTTTCACGACTGCGACGGCGCTTTCCCAAAGAAATGGAAGGAGTGATGGTAAGGTTAGGGAAAGTGTCCCTAACACTCTGCACCAAAATCAAGTCCTCTTTCAAAATGCGGCATAGGAAAGCCAACTTCGAGGCATGGCAATGACTCTCCAGGTGTGGCAATCTCAGCCCCCCCATGACAAGGACGCTGGTAACAGGCTTCTTTACAGACCCAATGTTTGCGACCACCCCACAAAAGGTTGGTCAACAAATGCTCGATCGCCTCCATATGGGTCCTGCAATGAGGAAGTACAGCCAAGCAGTAAAGGATAAGGGGCATGATGTAAGTGGCACATGCCTCAGCTCTACTCTTTAAGGACAACCTCATTCGGAGCCAAGTCTCGACTGATGCTCCGACCTTTGCCTGTACTTCTAACCAATTCTTCTCCAGCTGGAGTCTGGGTCCATCAGTCCAACCAAAGGGCCCTGGAAGTGTAACCTCCTTCCAGGCACCTAACCGCAAGCCAGAAGACTTGTTACTATCATCAGACAGCACACTAACATTGGCGTTGCAAACAAAATGTGTTTGCTGGATCGTGGCCACATCTACACCAAAAGACCTGAGATCCCGAAGCAGGCAGGCAAGCAGCCTTACCCCGGTCCCTCAGGCCCCTCGCATTCAAGCTAGTTAGCTTAATAGACATCTTTTAAGTTGTTTTGTTTTTTAGGCAAACCTTTTAAATGCAGACTGGACGGAAATCTATGGATTGTCCCATGCTACCAGTTCCAATAATTTGACCGTTAGGGACCATACTGCCAACATCTGTCGGGAAAGTTAGTTTTATTGCCCTATATAAAGAGGGGTGGAGTATAACCAGGACCCTCCCAATGCAAAAATTTGACATCTTTTTAAGTTAGGGTGACTCCATCTGCACCATCCTGATGCCCAGGTAAGCTGTCTTCATCTCAGCCAAGTAATCCCACATTTTACCCCCAGTATTTCTTATAAGTGAGATCACTCCTGGGGCCATGGGAAAATTTTGGGAATCTTCTGTGTACCTTCCATCCACAGAAGTACATTTAAACAATGGCCTTAAGAGGGCCTTCTGCTGAGAAAGGTCCCTCTCAGGGGAACAGTCTTTTTCCTTCTTTTTCCCCCCTCCACTTTTTCTGCTCCTGCTCTAGAGTAGTTTACTCCTTCTGCTGCTTCTGTTCAGACAGCTTTTGCTGCAGCTGCTCCGACTTCCGCTGCTGCTAGTGTTTTTCCTGCTTTTGCAGCTGCTCCACTTGTGAATTTTTGAAATTCTGAAGGACCATTAGGCACCTCAAGCATTGGGGCTATACATTCCTTTTCTCCACTATGTCAGGATCCACATGGCAGACACCTCCCCTGGAATATTTTTTTTGTTCTGTAAATTTTTTGTGTGGCAGCTCTTTTTCAGAACTCTTAATCAAGGAGCTCCAATATCTCTTATTTACTGATTTTAATAATGATGGTGAAATGGGCAGAAGACAGGGTTGTAGGAAATGTGAAATATTTTGAAATATTTTTGGTTGAGGAGGGAGGAATTTCAGTTGAGAGTGGAAGGAGTTGAAGGTGTGGATATTTTTTTCAGTCTTGAGCATGGTGGCAGTGTCAGTGGTTGTCAGAATAATAAAGAAAAGTATTTAGATTTTGGAGAAGACAATTTATTGGAAGAGCAAACTTGTTCCACTGGCCCATCCTTGGCTTCCAATTTTCCTTTAAAAGAAGTATTTTTTTCTTTACCAGGACTTTCTCTGGTCCCCTACTTTTCAATGTACTGGTGTAAGATGTAGGGAGTCTCTCCTTCAGTGCCAGGTCTTTGTCCCAATAGAGACTAAGGTGCCAATGCCTGAACCTTCTTGTTGATATTTTGGTTAGGGAAAGATGGAAAACACATGTTGAATGGATTCTCACTATGGACATGGACAATTTGGTATCAGGGCATAGTTTTAAAAAAAGTGTGACAAGAGAATTTATTTTGTATTAATTATACACTGACACTTTTTTGTTGGTGCATCTCCCCCAAAACTTCAACCTTAAAAATGCCCTCAGTTTTAGAAAGTGAAGAATATTATGTTGAATGAAAAAATGATTTAAAGATATGGAAGTCATTTACAGATGTTGAGAAAAAGAAACTAGGCCCAGTAGTTTATCTTACTCTTACTAGATTGTGTGAGTATTTAACACCAGAGGATATTTCACACAAAAGTGGTATTACAAATATTATCCACAAAATGGACACTCTTATTTTGAAAGTCCAAAACACATATGCCTTTAAAGAATTTTACAACTTTTGTTGTCCATCAGTTATGAATATAATAAATCTTTTTATAAAATTTGAATATTTATATCATAAACTTGGAGTTTTTAATGTTCACTTGCCAGAGGGAGTGCAACTATTTTTTTTTTTTTTTTAATGGCAGTAAATATGTCTGATGAAAATAAGAAATTGGCTCGTGCAACTATGACATATAAAGACATGAATTTGACTATGCAAAATGGATTTTTGGTGACCCAGCTGCATTGGCTGGTGAAAATATTCCATCTACTCAGCCTGAGCTGGTATTTTTAGGTGAACTTGTGGCAACCTTTAAAGCAAGAAATAAACATGTGCAATCCAGATTTCAGAGAGATATATACTGATAGACAAGGAAATATTATGTGTTTTAATTGTAATTCTACAAAATCCTTTTATAAAAGGCTGTTATTACCATCGTGAATATAATAAAAAAAAAAACGCACACAAAGTTAACATAACTGTTAAGTGCTCAGCCTCTGTTGTGTATAAAGAGTACCTTGGAATTGGAATACTATATAGTACTTGTATGAAAACTGTGACTGGTTAAATGTCTTTCTTGATACCTTGACAGATAAAGAAAGAAGTCTTGCTAAATATTTTCCAACTGGCACTAAATTCAAATTTGGAGATAGAGTGGAAGTTACTGCAACTGAAAAATAAACTTTCTAGTAGTCATCAGCAGAAAAAAGAATATGATTATGTGTGTGTTCGTCTTGTCTGGTATTCACACATCTGCACATCGGAGCACTTCTCTCAATTGAGAAAAACACTGATGTTATATAGCTATCTCTGTCCCAGACTCACGCTGACCATTGGCTAATACCTACCTCGTACCATTCATATGCAAATAGTTAGCGCCACCTACTCTAAGTAGAAGGTTTTCTCTCAACAGTCTATTGTGGAAGAGGATGCAACTCTTGGTATTTACAGCACCACATACAACCAACTCTGAGTTTTTTATTGGGCTGATCTGATTCTCTGTTACACTCTCCTTGATCTCCTGATCACAGCACCAACATGTAGGGATGGGTGTTTCCTTCTGGTGCTCGTTTGCAGGGGAGGTACTTCATCCTCATTGTTGACACTATGTGGGAAAGGTACTTCATCCTCACTGCTGTCACTATCCATCTCCACTGTGGCAGGAGGTGCATTGAAAATCTGGGAATCTATTTCCAATTCCCTATCACTCGTGGATGACTCATTGGTGTCGCTTGCGGCAGAGCATTGGCCCCATGCAGGTCGGAGGTCTTTAACATGATGTGGCATGCCATCAATCAGGACAGATTGTGAACTAATGATCTCAGTAACCTTCCTGGTTGTAAATTTGGAGGTACATTGGTTCTGGGATGGTCTCACCCTCACCACATCTCCAACTTTATAGGTTTCATGCACTGTCCATGGTGTTAGTGCAAGTACAATGTCAATGCTCTTGAGCCTAACCACATAAGTATGAATTGCAGTTGGGCGTGATGTGCCATCCTTTGGCATCACATTGTACCAGTAAATGGCTTCTTGTATGGAGCACTGCTTCCATGCCGCAATCTGTTTTATGGTCCTATGACACTTTTCTATTATCCTGTTTCCAGATGGGACATGCGCTCACCGAAAGTGCAGCTGGACGCTCCATTCCTCCATGAAAGCCTTGAATAACCTGCTGGTGAATGCTGTATCATTGTTGGTAAGGATTTTGTATGGTAGACCCTCTTTCACAAAATATCGACTCCAACTGCTGAATAATGCTTTCAGAATCTTGTCACACTAGGGGTTGTCACACAGAGAACTGTGTTGATCCACAGTCAGTCAAGGTTAGGTAATGATTGCAGCCATAATGTGTAATATTCATCCCCAACCTGGACCACATACTGCAAACCCCTAGTCTTCCATTTGGCCAGCGCACCAGTGCCAGATCTATGGACTGACATTCAGGATACTTCTGAGTCACCATTTTGATAGTTTTGCTAGGTACGAAGAGATCAACTTGCCTGACAAAGTAAGTATTGTGCTTAACACCAGAGTGACCACTACGCTGATGTATTTGCATGGTCCCAACTCTCCTATGGTGGCACCACATGCTGAGAGGAGAACAGAGATGTCCTTCTTAACAAATCTAACCACCCCTGTGGAACTCTGGTAAGTTTGTCAGCCTTATTTTGGTCAGACTTTGCCAGTCTCGCATCCAAGTTGAGTTCATACTCTGCAATTAGCACCCAAAGGGTCCCCAGTCACCTCCATATGAGTATCTCATATGCTGCCTTCATTTTCAGACATGCTTTTCCTGTTAAGGTGTCATTGATCCAGCAGTATGTACATGTGGAATCAGTGACCAGATGCAACACTTTCGCATTCCACTGAAGGGCCAAGTTTTATGCCTTTTAATGTTGCACTGAGCTCAGCTAAGTTAATATGTTGAGCATCACCGTTGTGACGAAGCCAGCATGCCTCCTCCACAATGTCTCCATTCACTTCCAGTGGCCTGGAAACTTGCATTCATCCACAGTCATTTCCTGGCTGCTCACACATGAGCCTCCTCTTGCAGGTACTTCTTGTCACCATCTCATAGATCATGTGCTTCAGGAAGGTGTCAGAGGTTTTGTTGTCCCAACCTCTGATTACTGCAGTGGCCCATCACTTTAAGAATGATAAAAGTTGGAATACCTGGGAACTTACTTCCTCGCCGCCATTGAAGCACCCTCCCAAGACTTGCAAACCAAGCACTTTTGCACCATTGTTGAGTCTCATGGGGTCCTTGCAGATAAGTCCAAAGTCAGATATATGCTTTCTGATGTGTGCCATTTAAATTGCACTATTGTCGACAAAGATGTCATCTATGTATGCTGAAATGCATTGCTTCATCCTGTGACAGTACTGTCTTGATAATTGCCTTCGTTATAAGAGGCACCACATTGAGACCGAAGCCTAATTGTGTAAGGCAGTACCTCTGCCCTTTCAGTAAGACTGTCTGGAAAGGCCACAACAACCAGTGAATGTGGACCTGTAGGTATGCTCTCTGAAGGTCCAACAGCAATATATTGCACCTGTGTTGTCACCATTGTCTTAGCTTGTCTGCACAGACATCTGCAATTGCCGTGAATGTGTCTACATACTCGTTTAATTCTTTGTCATCCATTACAGGGCATACCTTTTTCTTACTCTTTTGGATAATGGCCATCAGTGGAACTAGCTCCTTTGGAGGTCCAAGCTCATCCTCAGGATATAGTATGAGCCAGCTCTTATCCAACCATGTTTTTAACTCCTGGTCATATTCCTTATGCACTAAATTAGACACAGGATACTCTGCTTATCTTGTTTTGTATTTTCATTCCACTTCCATGACGCTGTCCACTCTTTCTTTGATTGCATTCATCCCTATCAGAAGGTCAAAACCAAGTGGCTTTTCTCGTATCATCAATACGTCAATCTTGACGGGACTTCCACCTTGCAACTGGAAAGCATTGACTCCGATCCCACAACAGGCTCTGGTTTCCCCATCTGTCATCATTATGCATACAGGCTCTTTAATCCATGACTGGCATATCTCTCTGCTCAGCAAACACCCAGTATCAACCAGTGCAGTGACGGTTCTGCCATCACAGGTAGTGCTGGAGAAGATACTGGCACTGACATATATTTTCTCACATTTTCCCTCTTAATCACTCAGACTCTAGCAAGCAGCTGGTCGATGGACAGTATGTCCATCCTAGACAACGAAAGAAGTGTCTGCTTTACATTGCCTGGTAATCTGTGCACAAATGTGCAAGCCAGCATGCATTCACTCATCTCGCCCATCAAGAACGCAAGTTTCTTTAATTCAACCCTGTATACATCCACAGATTTGCCATACCGCAGGTGCTGCTCAATGAACCGTTTGTACGCCATAAACGAATCCATACCAAAGGCTGTAACTAAGGCAGTCTTTATCTGGTCAACATCAGATTTTGCTTTATCATCCAGTTGTTGGTAAACTGCAAATGTCTCAAAGGGAACACGTGCTCCAAAGACTTCACTCTACATAGCATGCAAATGAGTTCCAGCTTCTCCATCCATTCAACCACTGGAAGACTGGACATCTATTTGTCAAACTCAGAAATTAGCTTTAAATCAAATTTGGGGTCTACTATTGTTCATAAATCGCTGAAATAGCTTGTTTGTCTTGTCTGGTATTCACATATCTGCACATTGGGAGCAGTTCTCTTGAGTGAGCAAAACACTGATGTTATATAGCTATCTTTGTCCCAGACACATGCTGACTATTGGCTAATACCTGCCTAGTATCATATCATATTTTTGTGTCTACATCATGCCTGAGTCCATTGAATCTTTTATTTAATTTTGTTTGGTACATTAGGTAGTGTATATGGGAATCAGTACAATTGCCCCCACCACCACCACTGTAGAAATTGTGATGTTTCCCTTTGAATTTGAGATAGAATTAACTTAACTCATGTTGTTGCACAATGAACAGGGTTTTCCTCTTCTAGGAGTGTTTTCAGGAATACAATGATCCAGAACTCCAATGTTGTTTTGAGTGTGGATGCTTACATTTGTTAAAATTTGTCTGATGTTTTTATTTCTTTTGAAAGAAACTCTAGGTGGGTTGGGAAAAATATCTTTAAGACGTGGATATTTTTGTGTTCATAGCTGTCATGAAGTATTTTCAAAATTCTAGCAAAATTTTGGTGCCAGTTGATGACTAATGAGATTCTGTCAGAATTTTTATTGTGTTTTTCTGTGTTTTGACCTGGTATAAAATTATAGTAATCATCATTTTCGGCCATTTCATTGGCAATTTGTTTCAGTCACAGCTCTTGATAGACATGCTTAACATAATTGATGTGGACCCGAAGTAGGGGCCACGGAAGGAAAACACGGAACATGGGTTAGAGGTAAGAAAGATATATTAAACAGAAAAGTTACAAAGAATAGTGTAAGAGTAAGCTGAGCTTACTATCCAGTGGTGTCCGATATTGGTATCGTACGCAGCTGCGCATTACTGGTCCTACTACTCCCATGATACTCCCATGATTCACACAATAATATAGTACTGGGAGAGTCCATGATGTAGGGAAGTATCGGTCTCACAACAATAATGCTGAATGAAATCATTGGCATGCTTCAATAATCTTTTATCTTTGTGAAAATTTGCCTTAATTTGTAGTAATTGGCACTTCGGGTTTTATTTTATTGTATGATAAGGATGATCAGAATGGTTGTGTAGGTAAATTTGTGATGAGGTAAGCTTGCAAAATAATTTGGTCTTTTAGACAATTGTTTGAGAACTTTACTCTAGTATCTGAAAATTCAACACTAGCTTTGGATGTATATTTTATGTGATGGAAATGTATATTTTATATGTGATCAAAAATTATTCTTTTGAATAATAGAATAGGAGATTAGTGGTTTGAGTAAAGCTGGTTTACCACATTTGATGATCTCTGGTGGTATGCTATCTTCATCTGGTGCTTTACCACAAGCATTAATAGATCTGCTAAGCTCTTCCTTTGTAGGCTCAGAGTCCAGCTCTTCCAGGACTAGCAGACCCTCAATAACATCAAGCACATCTTTAGTGACAGAATTTTTTTCTTAAGTTCTAGGTAGTGCTCTACCCATCATCCCATTTGTTTGTCTTTTTTTGCAATTAATTTCACTATCTTTGATTTCAGGAGTGCAGACTTCTTTGTTGGTTTGCTAGTTGCTTGTTTAATGCTCTGCATGTTGCTAGTGACCAAAGCCTGTTGGATGCTATCTGACAGATGAAGCCAATAGTCATTTACACAGCAACTTACAGTTTGCTGGACCTTTCTACGAGCAACTTTCATAGCCTGTAGATTTTGCTGACTAGGGTCACACTTGAATTTAATCTGTGCACTGTGCTGATGACCAGGTCTAATGTGGAGATGTTAGCTTTTCTTGTGCATCTTCTTTCCATAGGTCGAGATTGCACCATCTACAATCAATAAATAAGAAAAAGATAAAAGAATTAAATTATCAGCAAATGTTGTTAAAAATGTTTGAATGGTAGAGAAAGACATCAACAATACTGAACCAACAGTCAAAGATAAACAAAACAAACATTACAACTCAAAATGCTTTATCTACAATTTAAAAAATTGTCCTTTTTCATAAAAAGAAATGTTACACTTAAATTATAAAAAGAGTAAAATTATTCATGCCAATGTATAAGTAATTTAACAAATACAATTTATTAAATGTTCTTAATATAATAATTCTTAGTGATAATAGGCATTCTTAATAAAGTAAACTTGCTAAATACTATTTATAAAATAATCGATGTATGCCTTGACTTATCTGAAAAAATAAACAAAAATGTATTTTAATTAAACGAAGAAAAATATAAGAATAAAATGGATAATTAAAATAGTCACGACTTCCCTTTTAAAATGACATTGCTTTCTTTGAGCAATGAAAAAACACATCCGTTCACTCCAACATCAGTGTCTCCATCATTACCATCACCAAAAGAATGAAATTTATGAAGATTCTAACTAAATAAAATTTCATGTTAGGTTAGGGTAAGAAATTCTGGGCCAGCTAATTTGGCAGATGAATTGTTATATGCCCCTTAGTGGATTCCAACTTCTGTGGCATTATCTTGCTGTATAAATAGCTGACACTCTTTCAGTAGATTATCTAATAAAAATTTTCACCAATGACCTGAAATTAAATATATTTATAAAAGGTGTTACCTTTAACAATCTAATAAGGCAAAAATAGTAAATTAACCAGTCAAAAAATTGGAAAAAAGAAAAGAACAAAAATTCCCACATTGCCAGAGAATTTTACTTTGCACTTTTGCAAATATGTGCCATTTATTTACCTTAGTATGCAGACACATGCAATTAGACATTTTAATAAATATATCTTTTAACGAACAACTAAAAGAACAATTTTAGAATTGTTTTTTTTATTGTAGCAGTAGCATTTTAAAACTTTGTAATTTAGTGATTGAAGTTTAGTTTGAACATTTTGCATCATAATTTTCTTGAAATAATTTATGATAGCTAAATCTTTTGTAGTGAACATTGACTTTTATATATCCCTATTTTACAGAATCTATGTTTGCATTAAAATCTGTTTTTAATTTAATTTTTTTATATTGGTTATATAGTCATTTTTTAGTTAAGAAATGAGATTACTTGTTGATTTGAATACATCATATCCCATTTTTTTTTTGTTCCATAGTTTCTATTTCCTATCAGTAAGCAAGGGAAACTAAAATATTAAAGCCAATGGCGGAAATATTTGGTTTTATTACAAATCACTCCCAAATTAGGTTTATTCATGTTTACTCATTAAAGTACATTATATCTAACATTGTGTATTTCCAACTAAAATCTTTAATGAGTTATGATTCTTCTCCTTTATTACTTTAAGTGAAGAGTTAGATTCATAATATAAATTAGTTGCCTCTTGTACACTTAAGTAAACCTACTTTCAGCCCTTTTGCAAAATTTTTCTCATTTGGTTACTGCTGACTGTTGAGCCACTTCCTTGCCTTCTCATAAATGATAGCTAAAGGCTTTATTTACTACTCACAGAAAAACTACTTATCACATTATTGAGAGTGTTGCAGAGTTATGGGTGATAATTCAAAGAATTATTATCAGAAGGCTTTAGTTAATAATAGTTGATCAATTTGTGTAACGTAAAACACTACAAACTTTTTAATTTGCTTTCTGCCTGGCACAAAGTCAATAACAATATTTGATAAAAATGACTAAAAGACTTCTTTCATATGTGAAATTGGAAATATAATTTATATACAGAAATATACAATTAGGTCGTGCTGAAATAAAATATTCAAAGAAAGTATGTTTTAAGAGCTTTTGTGTTTTTTTTCTTCCTTTTTTTTAGTTGTTTGCTGACAGAAAAAAGTTCACTATTTTGTTATTAAAAGATATCGTTCAAAAATGTTTTTATGGCAGTGAATTATTTCAGAAACAGTCTTCTGGTTTTAAATGTTTGGATGTTTTTGATTTGTTCTTTTTCTTCTAAGTCAGTTTTGAATTTAAATACTGTTCTTATACAACAAATCAGAAAATAGTTTGCAATGATATTCTTTTTATAATTGAACGAAGTTATCTGCCTTGGATTGTGATTGTTACATGAGTTTGTCAAGATGAATAATTTGATATGAATTAGCTTTTAATAGTTTATTGTAAATTTTAGTAAGAAAAACAAATCGTATAATGATTTGATGTTTTTGATATTCAAAAAAAAAAAGGGCTATAAATTGTGTAATTCAGTAAATAAAACAACCATAACATTATTTATCTACAAACAATATCTTTTTTTGTTCAATCAAAAATATTTTACACTTTAGTTGGCTATAAAATATTTTAAACATACTATTTTAAAGTGAAACTTAATTACTCTTTGTCTTTTGACATATCTCATTCTCATGTTTGCAAAATACATTATCAATTTCAAAATGTTTTGTTTGTTTTAATGTAAAAAAAGCAAAAACCCACTCAGATCACTTTAACCACTATAAATCGTTCCAATGTATAATTTTATTTTAAGAATGGGATATGAATATGACTGTATGTTGGGTGCAAGGGAGATAATCCTTACTTGTCCAGTATTAAAAGAGAAGTTGAAACTTAAGGATAGGACATATTGTTGGTTGGTGTTGATAACTCCGATTTCAAGTAATTTTATGTTGGATACCACTTCAGATATCGTTGTAATTTTTGTTTATTTGTATCTAATAATCTCCTATTTGTACTTTCTAACAAAAGGATTATGTACTTACTTGCCTGATATTCCAATCACGCTTGATTGGAATTGTATTTAAGTGGTGAGTTGACTAATTTGTTTCTCTCTTTTCAGTTTTGTTTCTTTTTTGTTTGTGTTAGCGTTGTTATTGTCAGATAATCTTTTTTGCAATGTTATTCTCTTCCTTTCTTGAGATGTGCAATTCAATTAGATTTGTTGAATGTGTCTTCTTTTTTTTATAACATGAGTGACATCGACGAGATTTAAATTATGTATTTTATATCATATGGTTACTGAAAACAAGATTGGCAGAAAAAGCAATGGGAACGAAGATTATTTAAAGAGTTGATATGCTTGATCTGAAGATACCGTTGAAGTTATGGAGTGTAAGTCAAGTGTGTTTATAAAATTTAATTTTTTCTTTTCTCGTGTTGCAACTATGCAGAAACTTTTTCCCTTGTGAAGCAAAGTAAGATTTCAGTTTGTTTTTTTTTTTTTTTTAATTTTTATTTGGGGCTTTCATTAGCATTGATAGCAGCATTCAATCTGAATTTTAAAAAAATTCACTCGTGTCCTAAATAAATGTGATAGTAATTTAAAATTTATTTTAAACTCGTATCTCTGCATGATTTTCGCAAACTGCATTTTTGTTTATCCATATTAATGTGCTTAAACAATATATACTACAACTAATTTAATTTATCTACCTCCTCACTAAATAAATAACCTTAACGATTTCAATGGCAAATGATCGACATTTTTTTTTAAGCTTTCATGATTTCATAGGTAACAAAAATTACTAATTATGGTTGATCGATTTCTACTAAAATACAAATTTAAGTACTACTGATGATTTACGTAATTCACCAACAACTATCAGTGCTTAAAATAAATTCCCATAAAGTGAAATGACATTTCTTTCAATTTTTATTTCTTAAGGGAAGCATAGTTTATTTACTTCCAAAAAAAAAAAAATTAGACTCAAATTTAAATTAAATTATTAAATTAAAGATGTGAAATTTCAAATTAATGTTTTTTTTCTTGAGCACAATAAGTATTTCTTTCAGTGTACGAGACAATTTTTTATTTAAGCAGATAAAAAAAAGTACTTTTTAAATGACCACATAAAATTACTGTGTAAAAACATTGTTTAAAAAATATTATTAATAATCATTGTTAATTTAATTTTTTATTTGAACCGCAGCCAACTGGCTGATTAAATTAAAAAGAAAAGTTAATGAATCTATGCTTCAATTTACAAGTATGCATAGAAAGAAAGTATTTACTTTTATGTTTTACAGTTTTAGATTTGTATGAGATATGCTCCGAAAGTAATATTTATTTCCACGGAAACTAGCAAACAATAACGAACCCCATTCTCTTCCTCTCTTGTCGAACTCTCTGACTCCGGGCGGAGAGGAACCCAGACGAGGCTATGCCGAAGAGCAGTCTCGTTTGGGGAAGTAGAGGCTCGGAACGCCCCACGTTAAAAACTGGTCTTGTGCCACATCGTGTGGGAAGGTTGGTAAAGGACACAAACACCTTTGGTTAGAGCAAAAACTGGTTTTCAACTACAAAAAAATGTTTTTGTTTTTTGACATATACGATCTGGGCATCACTATAAAATTGATTTGGTGTTAGTTAGTAGCATTTTTTGTTTGAAGATATTTTTAAAATTAAATGAGAATTTCAGTTTGTTTTATTGTAAGTAAATAAATATTTAAATTTTAAAATTAAAATAACTTATAATTTGGTGATGTGAGATTTTCTTTAACTCTCGAAGGTTGTTCATGTGTATATTGATATTTATTTTTAATTTCAGAATAAAAATGGCAATGGGTCGCAAGAACGATATATAAATAACCTCAATCAAACAAGAAAGTTAAAAGTAGAAGTCGGTACTTCCAAAAAGAAGTGACAATAAGTTTAAAAATATGCATTAAAAAATAAACTCTTGCTTGAAGCTTTTTAATTCTAGTTATAATCCCAAGCTAATTAAAAATTTAATAGTCTCAATAAGCAAACTAAAACCGAATCGAATTCAAATTGATTAGAAAGAATCTTTTTTAGAATTCGTCCATATTGATAGATCTCTCAACATATTTTTTTTTGTTTTTAATCATTCAGGAATAAAAATATAATGTTACCTTTCTGAAACTTCGAGGAAAATTAGAAACTATTTAAAATTTAATCAATTTAAATTGAAACAAGCTTTGCTTTTAGTTTATCGCAGCAAAAAGCATTTGTTTTTGAACACGGATGAATTTTTTTTTCTGGCTGGTTGAATTATTGACAACCTGATTTTTGAAAAATGTAAAAAATGATTTAAATTCTAAAGAAACGTTTCAAAAATAATTTCATTCTTTTCTGAATAAGTATTGAAAGTTTTATTAAAATCCGATGATTATCAAATTTTTGCAAGAATTTCAAATGTTTTCCCCGCAAATTTCCCGTGCCACATTGACGCAAAAAAAAGCAAGATTTTTAATCAAGATTCCTTTGGTCCTAAAAAGGACAAAGAAAAAAAAAAACTAAACTAATATATTGCAAAAAAAGTTAAGGAGTTGGAATTTATAACAACGTTGGAAATTGCGAAAACTTTTATTGATTATTACAGAACTATCAAAAAGGAAACTGAAAAATGAAAATATTGTCAAATTAAGAACAAGGAAAAAAATGGCTTTTTTTAATAATATCACAGAAAGTGATCTGAGAAAAATTAAAAGGTTAATAATCATGAAAATTGAAAAGTTAATTGACTAGTGTAGTGAACCTCCTGGAGGGGTGTGATATAAAAATGGCTTGTGCACCCCAATATGTACGAGTCACAAGAGGACCACTAACGTTTATAAATTAAGACGCAAAATCTGACAGGTGGAACAAAAATGGACAATGGAACTTTAAAACTAATACAAAATTTATTTACAATACAGACCAGAGTCCTTGTAGGTTAAATTAGCATGTAAGTCCATTGCATTTTTTAAAAATATCTGGAAAAATCCCAGATAGCTTCTAATGCCACTTTGACATTTAGACATATCTAGTTTAAGAATAAACTAGATAAGCATTGAGATGAAATCCTTTTGCTGTTGCTATTGTTTCTTTTATGTACTATATCCCTTCACAATGTGAGTGATCACAACTTCCTTTTGATTATTATCATATTTCTTTTTCCTCACTCTGCCTTCCATTTACACAGACTCACTGTTTCCCTGTGCCCACCTGCCTTCAGTATAGTCTGTGAGTGTTAAAGTCTCTAGGCTCTATTTTTTCATTATGTATCCTAGAAACTTCAACTGTCCATTTTCTTTGAAACTTCCTTATTGCTCACATGTTCAGTCCATGGTATTCTTAGCACCTATCTGTAGAATTACATCTGTCACTGAGTTTCCTCTTTGCCTGTAATGATATTGTACAGTATTCACTGCCAGTGCCATATAGAAGATTAGATATAGTAGTTCAGGACTCTTTCCTTTATTTCTCACAAAACTTTCCTGTCCCTTTATACTTTTAGTTTCTAGAAGGCATCTTTCATCCCTATTCATATATGCCTTCAAATGTCTGTGTTACATTTTCTGTTGTCTGTTACTCCAATACATAGAAAGTTAAATTTCTGTATCTATCTCATTCTGATGTCTCCAATTCATAGCTCACTATTTTTAGCTGTCTCTTTTCCTTATGACCATATATTCTATATTCTTAGTTAATAGTTAGTCCTTTCTTCTTGCATTCCTTTTCTACATTGTCTAAGAGTTTTACTTCTGCCATCAACACAGATCTTGCGTTGTTAAGATTATGTCCACTGATAATAAATCTTGGTAGGTCTTCTAGTTCTCTTAGGATCATCTCACTCTATAGGTTAAATAAATCTGAAAGAACACATCTTGGTCTTACCCTCTTTCTATTTTTGTGTGCTTGCTCAACTTTCTATCTGTTCCCAGTATATTCTCAAAGTTATCCTAGAACATATAAATTTATTTGAAATGCTATCTGATCAAATTCTTTTGCATAATCTATGAAACATAGTTATAGTTTTTTTTACATTTGATAACTTTCTGTAGTCAGGGGAGGCAATTTTCTGTTTCAAATTTTCCTTAATTCCATTTCCACTTTGGGGAAATTCTATGTTTTTCATTTTTATAGTATTTCATGAGAAAATTGTAATAAAATATGCTATAATATTAAGATGAAAACAAAAACAAAATTCAGTTTTATTAAAGAAATAGCAGATATCTTCAACACATTGTTTTTGAAATTTTAAAATCCAAATCAAGAAACAAATTATATGTAAAAGTAAAAGGGCTTGGAATCGATTTATTCACAATATTAAAATCAATACAAAATCACAAATTTAAAGAATCAACATCAAATAACTTCAATGTTAATAATAAATTCCTGAGTAAGTAAAAAATTTTACAAAACAGGAATCAAACTATAATTAAATCATTAACAAAAAATCAAAAAGCAAATTAACTATATTCAAATTGTGCTAAATAAAGCAAGTTATCTCCACCAATCTATATTTTTGATATGGTATTGTAACTATTTACACTAGTTATATTGTCTTCGTCTTTATTGCCATATTCATGACATTTTGGATGTTGTCCACTCTGGCCTTTTTCAGGTGATATTTTTTGGAATTTTGAATTGAACATTTTACCTGTCCATATGGGTAGATTGTTCTAATTCCACATACCATACCTTTGGGTATCTTATTTTTAGTTAACTCCTCTTGATAACTCTACAAGTTTTTTTTTTGTCCCCTCTTCTGTGGCTAGGTATTGAACTCACAACTCTTTGGGTCAAGTCACTTTCGGATCAATCAACCAATGCTTTTATCTACTGGACCATATGTCCTTGGAAACTAAATAAAGCATTCAGTTCAAAATTTCATTAACTATCACCTGAAGAAGGCTGGAGTGTACAACACCTGAAACATGAATATGGCAATAAAGATGAGGACAACAGTCAGAATATAAATAGTGTAAATAACTTATCTCCAGTTGAAATACTAATACTGCTCAAATTTGTTAAAAGATTAAATATTTCCCAAATTGAGAAATTAACAATCTTCTCTTCTCTAAATCTCCATTGTAACATGGTAAGCTGCTTGATGTTCTTCAGGGTAAGACTTTTCAAGTTGATTGAGTAAATGTTTATACTGAGAAAATAAATGTTCCACATCTACACTGGCTACAGGCATCTATCTATATGACTTTATTGGCAATTTGTTCCAGAAGAGGAAATCTGCTCTTATTTGCATTCTAAAATGTTGGGATGTTCAAAAAAATTTGGCAAGTCATCTTGGTAATTCACATAAATTTTGAATTCTTCAAGATCAAACTTGCAAGTCCTTAATGGCTGCAAAACTATCAATATCATAGAGTGGCTGTCTAGGATCAAACAGACAAGTTTCCATATAAAAGTTATACATAGAGTGGGCATCCAGGTATTTACTCAGTTTTGAAAAAGATGTACTGAAAAAAACTCAAATTTGTGATGACTATATCTCTTTATATGTCTTCAAGTTTGGACAGAAGACTGAGTTTCTAGGTCAAATGTTGATTTTGATGTAACAGTATTCAAATTCTGTTTTACATTCTCCATCATGCTATATACAAAACATGCAAGTGGAGTTTTAGTCTCCTCTAAGTTTGTCAAAGCTGTTATTAAGTGGATGCAGTTCTCATTTATAAAATGCAGATTTAGGTGAAAATTATGATAGGATGTATGATATAGTCAACCATCATTTACTAATTCTAGAATCCTATCTATGACAAAGACATGACACTTTTCTTGTTTACAAAATCCATCACAAAACTGTATAGAATGAGTGATATTTGGCTGCATTAAAGCAGGAATTCCATCTAGTTGCCACAGGGAGCAGTTTCACTTGTTCGTTAGACAAAGAGCCTGAAAGTTGTTTTAAGTATCAGTTTTCAGCTAGGCTTTTTAAAAAAAGGATGACTTGATGAATGTAGTGAGCTGGCTAACATCAAATGCTGGCCAGTGTGAAAATACCTCACAAACAAGATTTAAAATGTGCTATGCACAACACATAGTAACTGTTAAAACATTTTATAAAACTTCCCTATGAGCCTTTTTATAATAAGCTGCAGAATCTGTTACAAATGAAAAAAAAAAAAAGAATTTGAAAAAAAAATCAAATCATAATTTATTTATTATTGAAAATTAAATAAAAAACAGATTTCATTTCATATTCATGATTCTTTGATTTCAGAAAATTTGTCCCCCTATTTCTGGTCATAAAGATAACATTGTTACAGTGTTTTCAACAAAGCTATACAGTTATTGCTCTGTTTCTGGTCTAATTGTGTTGCAAGCTCTGTTCATTAGAAATCTAATTATAAGCTTGGTTACCTGGCTCATTGAGCCAATGGAGTTCATATTCATCTCTATGAAGATAGGTCTATGAAGGTCTTTCCTGGTCAATACCATCTATTTTTGTTATTATTTCAATAATTTTGTTGATCACAAGTTAGTCATGTCTAAGATTAAAAAATCTCTATAACAATCCTGCTGCTTTGTTTCTGATTATCTTGACTAGTGCTGATCTTAGCTCTGATTTTAATATTGCAGGTCCTTCCATGTTTTATGTTTCTCTTCTATTGTCATGAAAGTGTTCTGCAATGTATTTATTCCATCATTAAAGTATTTCTTCTTCTTTTTTTTTTATTAAGAGTGTTCTCTTTTTAGATTTCATCCATCCTGTCATTGAGGAGCATGTCTTCTGTTCTGTTATTTTTTACTATTTTATGCATGCTTACTATGTCTATGTTCTGTAGTGTTTCTATCTCTTGCAATTCTTGTTAATTCAGTTATCTTTTGCATGCTTGCATTTCTTTCTGCTTTTGCTTAACATTCTATATATTGTAAATTTCATTGGCATTGTTTGCTGCTAACTTGAGAAATTAATGGCATCCACTTTTTTGTTGTCTCTCTTTTATGAGATAATCTTGTGTGTCAATGTCACTAGCTTCCCTTAAGGCATTCCACTTTGAATCCTTGGCTTCTAAGCTCCTGTATTTACTTTTAACTAAATCAGCATACATCTGTTGGCAAATTGAGTCATCCTGGAGTCTGTTGTATTGTAGCTTAGACATTGCTTTGAATTTTTGTAATTTTAGTTAGTTTTCATATGACAGGAAGGTTGTCACTCTTCTGTTGTCACTAGGATAAGATTTAGAGTGCAAAAATACATTTCTGAATTATTTATTGATTGTTAGGTAGTCTGTCTGGTTCTTTGTGTCCCTTCTTGGGCTTATCCATATCCACAAGCATCTAGGGTGTTCTTCACCCAGATGTTGGGTATTACTTCATTGTTCACTGTGCACTATTGGACCCCATTCTTTTTTGTATTCATTGTGTGATCTAAGTTTGTATTACACCCTGTCAGTTGTGACTGAGAATATGCCAACTACATTCCTATGAAGAGCATTAAGACTCCTCAAAAGAGGTTGGCTGTGGGTGACAACCTGTAGTGTCCGAGTGCAGGATTCTGGTGACTGAGTAGCGCATAACAAAAACATCTATAAGGTCATGTGTGCTACAACACTCTTCTTTGGCTCAATACCACCAATTGGCTTCTTGCATCAAACTCTAATGCATACATAACATTTGCGACTACACTATACCTACTAATAGCTTTATTAATTAATTTACCATCAAAATCAACAAGAGTTATTCATATGTGTTAGGTGGTGGTGGCAGAGAGTCAGTTGGTTTGAAAAGACAAAACTTTAACATGATTGTATACCCTAGGAGTTTCAACTATACTTGGTAGGAGGAATCAATGGCTTACAAGTTCTTAAGCTCTGTTAATGTCAATGTGACTGGGTTTCCCCCTTGATATAACTCATTATTGGGCTCCAAGGCAGGTAGGGAGCATGGATGATGAAATCTCACATAATACATGTTCTATGAAAAATCAACTAAGAACATGCATATTGAATCTGATTCTGACAATGAAATAAAAATATTCCTTCCAGAAAGTCATAGTTTTCAAATACCCCACTAACAAATCTCTCCCCATTCTTAATAGATCATATCCTCAAACCTATCTCCTCCAACAAAAAAAATGTAACAAAAGTAAAAGATGGCACCTTATTGGTAGAAGTGGAAAGATCATGCAGATATGCTACTGAAAATGACAACTTTTTATAAAACATAATAAAAACATACCCACATCAAGTTTTAAACTTACCCAAGGGAGTAGTGAAAAGTAAGAAACTGTCTATCTGCTTCATTGAAGAAATAAAAAATGAACTAAAAAGACAGCAATGATGAAAGAATAACAATAAACAATGATTAAGAAACAATACAAACCCACATGTATATAATAACATTCAACACTGCCACAATCCCAAGACAGATTAAAATCGGATATATAAAAGAAAAATTTGAACCCTAATCATTTATATATTTCAAATGTCAAAAGTATAAGCATCATGCAGATAGATATACAGGGAAAAAAGTCTGCTAAAAATGTAGTGATAAGGAACTAGACCATCCAGAAGATCAATGCAAGAATACAATTAAATGTGCAAATTGTGATGGAAATCATGCAGTTTATGCATGAATATGTGAGTCATGGAGAAAAGAAAAGTAGATATTGAGAATAAAGTACAGACAATACCTTACATTCCCAAAAGTAAGGAAAATAGTAGAAACATTGTGTACAAGAGAAAAAAATAAAATATAAAACCCCTGCAACAACTAGGTCCAGATGACTGGCCAAAGTTTATAAAAGAATTCAAAACTAATCTTAAGGGACATGAAACTAACTCTATCAACAACTTGTTATCCTCATTGCCATATTCATAACATTTCGGCTGTTGTATACTCCAATTTCCCCTTTATTTCATCTAGTTCCAGGTGCCATGGAAAACTGATCTCTCAGTTATTTCCCTCTAACTCAACTTTCCAAGTTTGGTTCACCACCGCTGTGGAATATTAAACTCTTTTGGTTTAGTTACTGGATCTAACCAACATCTTTATCCACTGGGCCATGTGGCCTTGAAGACATCTTTGTATGAATTTTTGTGCCTTATAAACCTAATGTCTCAGCAACCAAATTTTTTTTTTTTTTACCAGTGTTCATATTGCAATTTTTCTGTTATTACATTTTTTTTTTTTTAATCAGAGCTTATATTGCAATTTTTGTTGTTATTCATTGCTTTTTTCACTCCTTATTACTGGTTCCCATATTGTATTCATGTCTATGCTTGGTTGGCTCAGGAGATTTTTGTTACCTAGCATATGTGCTGATTTCCTTAAGTTTTTGTATTTTCCAGTGATGTTCTCTGTCTATTATTTCAACCTCATCCCACGGGTCGGTGATCTCCCTTTTCCCTCCATATATGGTCAGCTATGTTTGATTTTTCTATTTTCCTTTGTGTTACTGCTTTATGATGTTCTTGCAGTCTTACCTTAAGGGAGTGGCCTGTTTCTCCTTTGTATTTCCTACCACAGCTACTTGTTATGGCATACACACAGTCCTTAGTCATGTTCTCTTCTATGGGGGGTTTACACGGAAGAAGTGTCTGCGAAGTGTTGAACTACTTTTGAAAATTGTCCTGATATTATATGGACTACAGATCCTTCGTATTTTCTCCAATAATCCCATCACATAGGGTAGGCAGACTGTTTTCTGAGTGCTGTTATCCTCTTGTACTCTTCTATCCCAGTTTGTTGGAGCCGCTACCATGTACCCAAGGTAGTTGTTACATTTCTTGTTGGTATACTTCTGGGTCACCACTTTTGACTTTTGCTCAATGTTGTAAGCAATGGATGATCCTTTTCTTTACACTGTATGGATGGTGGGAGTAGTTGAGGTATTGTCTAGTGAATAATGGCTTGTGGTATACAGATGTCTTGAACCCCTACTCTGTTAGAGATATGAGTACATCCAGGATGGCAAGTTTGTTGTTGTTTTCTTGCTCCATTGTGAACTGTATCATTGATCTTATTGAGTTCACATGGTCCAATATTAGCTGGACGTCTTCCTGGTGTGGCCTGAGTATGAAGCTGTCATCCACATATCTCAGCCATAGGGTTGGCCTTGGTGTTGATTCTAATGCCATTTCCTCAAAGTATTCCATATATAGGTGATGAGCACATTGCTAAGCCCTCATCCAGCAATGGATGAGGGCTTAGCAATGAGAATGGAATGAGATGTGAAAGTTTATAATTTCTCCTATAGTTCAAAATACTTATTAATTTTTTCCCTACTCACTGCTTTATAAAAATGATGACATTTCACTAAAACTAGCCCATTATGCCATTTAATAAAAAAATGAAATTCTCCATTCATCTGCATGAGGGTCGATTGAAAAGTTCATATTCTCATGGAATGTGATCAAATGAGGTTTTTCAACCTAGTTCACCACACACCACAACCACCCCACCCCAGTGGTAGATCAGTGGGGAAGTGACAGAAGTGGAGATGCCAGGTCAGGATTGATTACATTACAGACCCTTCTTTGAATTCTGTCAAGAATCTCAAGATTTATAGTAGGAGCACCAGAAATGATATGTCCACAGTATTCAGTACATGGACAAATGGTAAATTTATAAATGTACAGGAGGGATTTGGATGAGAAGAAATGTTTGGCACAATACAGGGAACCAATTTTCCTAGCAGTAAACCTGGCAATTGATTCACTATAATCACTCCATTTCATGCCAGTGAAAAATGTGAACCCAAGAAAGCACAAAGATTTGGTCTCCTGGAGTTTAGCATGAGCCATGTTGATGGCAGACAAAAAAGATTCTCTATGGTGATTAAATGAAAGCAGTTTTATTTTAGAAGCATTAAAATTTACTAGCCATTCCTTGCCCAAGTTCACCTATGATTGGAGGTCCTTTTTGAGAGCAGTTGCCAGTTCTACTTTGTTGGATTTGATGGACTTGCTACTAAGACAGGAGTAAATAGTTGTCATCAGTATAGATATCTAGTTGACATTGGGAAGATCATTGATGAAGATCAGAAACAGTGTAGGTCCAAGGGGGGACCCCTGCATTATTATGAAATGAATTAGAAGTGTATCCATTCAACTTGACCTTCATTACACAATTTGTTAAGA
Organism: Acanthosepion esculentum; assembly: GCA_964036315.1. Lineage (NCBI taxonomy): Eukaryota > Metazoa > Mollusca > Cephalopoda > Sepiida > Sepiidae > Acanthosepion > Acanthosepion esculentum. Next base: position 319,770 of record CAXIWW010001037.1, read on the forward strand.
ATGATTGGATTATATATGATATTACTTTTTATCTTCTTTTAAGAAAATATTTTTTGTATATTTTCTATTTTGTAAACTCAGTTTTTCCCACATATTTTGTAAACTCAGTTTTTCCCACATATTTTGTAAACTCAGTTTTTCACACATATTTTGTAAACTCAGTTTTTCACACATATTTTGTAAACTCAGTTCTTCACATATATTTTGTAAACTCAGTTTTTCACACATATTTTGTAAACTCAGTTCTTCACATATATTTTGTAAACTCAGTTACACATATTTTGTAAACTCAGTTCTTCACATATATTTTGTAAACTCAGTTCTTCACATATATTTTGTAAACTCAGTTTTTCACATATATTTTGTAAACTCAGTTTTTCACATATTGTTACAATTTTGTATTTGATTTATTAAAACAAAGTGGTTGCTGATTCTTATTTGAATTTTTGACTGAAAAAACAAAAAAAAAAATTCAATATTTTCATTAAATCTCACATCTTTATAAGTCTACCATTCATCCATGCCTGGAATATTGCTGTCACATATTTGTCCTGTGCTCCTGCTGTATATCTAGAGATTCTTGATAAAATCCAAAGAATCAGCAATATTATTGGTCCTGACCTGGCTCCTCGGATTCAGGCACTTTCTCACTACTTTAATGTAGCTTCCCTGTACCTTTTCTATAATTCCATGGTAGTTGTTTGGATGAACTCTTTGCTATGGTATCTAGACTTCATGAATTTAAGTGTAGTACTAGATTAGTGGCAAGGTTTCATCAATTTACAGTTGAATTGTCTGGATATAAGTATAAGTTCTATGCTAACAGTTTCTTTTCTTGCTTGTAAAACTCTTTTAAGACTCCATGCTTTCCAGCCACCTTTTGAACTTCAAAAATTCAAATGCAGTGTCAATTGTTATCTACTGCCCTCTTGATTCCTTCTCTATTGTTGTTGCTCCATAATAATATTTCTCTTTTTCCTTATTCTTTCATACTCTGTAACCCCTTGTGTCTTAGTGATCTTTCTGCTTTTTACTCATATCACATGGGTGATAAAAAAAATTAAAAAAAAAAAAAAGCAAAAACATGTTGAAGTAACTAGTCTGAGTAAATCATCACTGTCATCATCAAACATGATTCTACTGGTGGACAAAGGTCTTTCTCAATTTTTTCCATGATGTCTTTTATTGTAAGCATCAATCTTTTACTTTTTCAAGTTTACTTAAAATGGCAATGACTTGGATTTTCTCTCTCTTAGATTTTCTAATATTGAGTTGCTTAATGCAGGGAATTTTTTCCTGTTGCAATACAGAACTTACTTTACTAAGTTTTGTGTTGAAGTTGGTAACTTAAACTAGACTTGGTCTCATTTGAGTTGCCAGTTAGTTGAGCTGGCTAAGCTCCTTTTGTAATATTTGATATTAAACATTTTGGTTAGTTTCTAATGAGACAATCAGCAGACATTTTTATTTTTTACTTGTCATGTAAAAATAATCTGAACATTAAAAGGGTTCCTAAGAATGAGTGAGAGTGGTTGTAGGTGTGAACCCTACATGCCTTGATGTATTAATATGAATGTAGCAATCTCTCTCTAATTGGTTAATTCTTTTCTCTTACAAATTATTTCTGTGATATTTGCTACTATTAGTGGTATAGATTCTGCTAAAAGGTTAGCAAGAAAGTTAAATACTATTTCAATAGCAATCCAAATATCATCTTTATTTACTTCAGGGACTTTGGACGACGGAAATTTATCAATTTGGGAGCAAACGGAAAACAACCTGGACGTGTGCAGACACTGAAGGATAATTTAAGCAGTATGCGGTCTCGTAAGTTTTGATTATTTTTTTTTCTTTCATATTAAAAACTGGGATGGGAAGAAGATGGTAGAAGAAATTTGTTATACATTTTTAAAACATTTCAAAATTAATTCATATTTGCTTCTTAATGCTTTATTTAAAACTTGCAGTTTAAGACCATGTAGCAAAATGAAATTAAAACATTAAGAATATAAAAAAAGATAAAATAAATGGCAGACTAGAAAATGTCCATTTTGGCAAATCTAAAAAACTTATAATGGAACAAGAAAAAGCACTAGAAAGCTCTTCTCTAAAGACAGAGGAGAGGAACCTCTGATACATAAAAACATTGGCAAGATCTGTAATATTAAAATTTGAAGATCAGCAATTTTGATGACGACGTCTGCACGTCATTCAATGCTCAATCTGTGGTGACATCCAGGATCAGTTTGTATGCGCATACACACCGAGCTAGCTATGTTCACAGCTTTGTCTCCATGGCTGTGATCGAATTCAACAAAGAATAAGGACAAATGCTTTTCAAGATTCTCTGGTTGGGGAAATGGCATTAACACAAATTCTCACTCTGTTATCCTTAAGCTGAAATGCTATCTGCCTAACTTCTGGCAACAAGAAGAGGACATTCACTGACTGTCGAGACAACTGCTGATTTCTCACTGCACACTAGTCCCTTTCTCACTGGCTGCTTACTCACTGCTGGTCACCTAATCACTGCTGAATTCCTGCATCTCTCAGCTTATATGGATACTAGCTGGGAACCCACTCTCTTATCTGTCCATTTGCATTCCGGATAAGGAAACCACCCAAAAGCCGGATGGGTGGTCAAATACTGTGACAGGACTCTACTTTTATCTATCTATAAAAGGCAGGATGTGAATGTGTGTGTGTGTAACGAATGCACGGCTGCAATTTGACGGATTTACACCAAAATTTACATGCACAAGCTCCAAGTTAGCGGGAAGGCCAAGACCAATGTTGCATTTCCCAAATCCAATCGATAGTGGAAATAATTGATTTTTTCATGCTTCTACGGCAGTTTTCATGTAGTTTGTGGCCATTTTCTACTGGCCAGAGCGAGAGCCTATAGCTGGCTGCCACGAATAGGCAGGAAGATTCTACTGGCCAGCGTGAATGCCAACAGCTTACTGACATGAATGTTAACTAGCATGCTATCATGCAAAAAAAATCGATAGCTGCATTTGTCACAAGTAGGAAAAATGTAAATCTACATGGCACTTTACTCCAATTGGCTCATACGCTTGCTTAAACTCAACGTTGATTCTGATTCTGCAGAACTGGGTTAGGTGTGAAAAAGTATTTGTTCTTTTTTCATTCTGTTTTTCGAGTTACAAGTCCTTTTTTAAAGCTGATCGTTTTGTATATATTTTGTTTACTACTTTTTTTGTAACATATTTAATGTATAGAGGTAAGAAAAATTTGCAATGTGAGATAGGCAACAAGTAAGGCATGTAGCAACATCAGCACGGCAAAGGGCACTCCTTTAAAAGCAAGGAAGAGCAAAAATATTTTAAGTCAAGTCAGAGCGATTGCTGTTTGAGTGGTACAATTTTTGAATCAGGCACGGACAAAGCTGATAGTATA